>CAUYPK010084784.1:0-37789 GCA_963574355.1 Loris lydekkerianus | reverse complement strand
GGCTCCAGCAGTCTCTGACCAGGAGAAGGGCTCTGCGCAGAGGCAGGGAGGGCTCCATAGGGCATGCAGCTACCAGGGTCCCTGGCCAGATGAACAAACTAGTGTGGAGGCTGGGAGGACATAGGAGGGAGGACGCAGGGTTGCGTAGCTCCTGCAGTTCCTGGTCAGGGAATGCAGAGGCCCGGTGGATGCGGGTCACCTGTTGGGGGTCGCTACACAGCTCTTACAGAGGTCTGGGCGGCACCAAGCCCAGGAGTTTGAGATTGCTGTGATCTGTGATGTCACAGCACTCTACCTAGGGCAACAGCCCAAGGCTCCAGTGTGCCAAAACTATCTCACTCTGTCCCTAAGGATTAAGGCTGTAAGGCAGTTTAGTCCCTGCCTTTAGGCTGCTCAGTCACTAAGTTGCTTTGTCCCGCCCGATCCTTGCTCTGGGACCCTGAGGGTGGAGCTTGCTGGAGCAGTTTTTTTCACAATGGCTTCCTGCGCCCAGCTCAGTGGCCCCAGACAATGCCCAACGTTCTCCACACTCCTGCTCAAGCTCTCCCCAAGGCAGCTCAACTGAGCGCCAAGTCCAAGAACACCAAAACAGTTCACAGGTAAGGCCTTTCCGGTTTGTAGTCTCACTTTTGCTTGTACTCATGGTTGCCAGCATGATTAGGTCGATCAAACACACGCAGCCACTTGCCAGTTTTCCACTGTTTTTGTCCTCCTCCTAGGGTCCAGAAGTCCCTTGCTGGCTCCCTTCCCGGACAGCTCCGGCCGAGCCCACCTGCTGGGACAGCAGGATATGCTTGCGCTGGATCTCCACCGGGTGGCACAGTCCCCTGCTCAAGCTGACTCTCTTTGTGGGGGGGGTG
The DNA here is from genome assembly GCA_963574355.1 of Loris lydekkerianus. Classification (NCBI taxonomy): domain Eukaryota; kingdom Metazoa; phylum Chordata; class Mammalia; order Primates; family Lorisidae; genus Loris; species Loris lydekkerianus. The sequence goes on along the minus strand of CAUYPK010084784.1, from coordinate 36,929 downwards.
TGGAGGTTGTTGAAGAGGACTCAGAAGAGTCGTCAGCCAGGCATTCAGTAACCGGAGCAGAGCTAGTTGCGAGGCGAGCTCGTCTGTGAGGCTGGGCACCTCCTTCCCGGAGAGCTGGTGCGCAAGTCCAGGCGTGGCTGGCGGGTGCTGGGTATTAATTGTAGGGCCCCAGGTGTCGGCAGCCGGCACTCTGAGTGGCTCGGACCAATGTCTTACTATTATTACTACTAGCAACTGGTAATTTTTATGTTTTCTTATTAGCATAATAAATAATAATGGTAATGAATATTAGTAATTGAATGCCTACAGGTTGCAATCCTCATGCTGCCTACATTTGGTGTATAATTTAATATTCAAAGAGACCCCATAAAATAAATAACATTTTTTTTCATATTTGAGAACTAAAAATTAAAAAGGTTAATATACCCAAAGTCAGTTAACTTATAAATTGCTACACAAGACTTAAATGCAATTTTGTTTGTATTTTGCCGCCTTAATTTCCTTTTTTAAAAAATTTCATTTATTTTTATTCTTTATTTCAAAATATGAAGGATGTACACGTCTTTTTATTACATGGATAAATTGTATAATGTTAAAAATAGGCCTTTAAGTATGCTTGTCACTAGAGTAGTGTAATGTTTATTGATTTTTTACCCTCTCCGAGGATGAATATGTTATGTTATTTACAGTAGATTTTGTTAACAGTAATAGGAGTTAAATCTGAATTTAAATGATAAAATAGAAAATAGAGATTTTGCTAAACATAAAAATCACATAGAAAGATAACATTTCCCAGAAAGGAAAACTAGAAATGTCAGATAATTTTAGTGTCTTTAAATGTACAAAGTTAAAGATTGATATTTAAAACAATGTTGATTCATTTAATTTATGATGTATTTATTAACTGATTTTGGTTTATCATACTCAAAACATTCTGATGGACATTTAAAATGAGACAAATGCATAAGATATGATTTATGTTTTTAAATAATACACATTTCTGTCGGAGGGATGAGACAAGAATGGATGAAAGTCACAACGTAGTTCTCTCAGCTATAAGATCAGAAGCAAAAGGCTTGGATCATCATAAAAATGATTGGTTACTATACTTATTTGTACGTTCTCCCATTTCTTCCTTTAAAATAAACATTACAGGAAGACATTTTAGGAATAAAATATTTCCACTTATTACTTATAGTGTCCAAGGTAAGGGGATAATGTGAGTACATGTGTGTTAATAAACATACATATAGAATGTATTAAAAGAAATAAGAAAAAATTACACAAGACATAAACTACAATTAACTTTAAGTCCCCTTTGCTTTGTATTTTGGCAATACATCTATGAACAATATTTTCTCACAAAAAAGGAATGAATAAAACATTCTTCTTTACACAACAATGCTGTGACCAAATGTGGCATTGTCAATGACAGAAGGGAATAGTGCTAAGATCATGATGAGGAAAGACATTGACCAGTCAGTTCTCCCTGAGGGGGGAAAATGGAATGCAAGGTAAATACAGTAAATATAAAGGAAATTGCCATTTGTTTGTCTATTTCCCACCCATTGTGATGGTTAGGCAGCACTATGCTATTCTCTTTAATTTGTTCACCATTAGAAATATAGTCTACTTTTTTGGTACAACTTTATACACGTCTATTTAAAATGAACCATTGTTCTCAAGTCTAAGGCCAGAAATCCAATGAGTTAAAAGAAATGTTTTAAATAGTTATATACTACAGCACAGCCTTGTTAAATGTATTTCATTTCGAAAGATGAAAAATAACTATTTGGAGTGCTCAGATATGAGTCATATTTTGCAGCTGATGGTAATTTCCATAAACGCACAAGCAGAGATTAAAGTGTTTAAATATTCTTAACTTCTTCTCTACCACCCCATGCCATCCCCATCAACACACATACATTGTATATCACAGGATGTAGCCCTTTTTGAATGCTAAGCTTTCCTGTGGCAATGATCATGTTTAGCTAATAGAAGCTCTGGTAAACACAGACTGTGTTTATTAAGTGTTAGTTTTTTTTTTGTTTTTTTTTGTTTTTTTTTTTTTGAAACAATTAAGAAATGGATATGTGTATGTCAATAAAGGCTAATTCTTAAAGTTTATGACAATATTTAAGAGCAATAACTTTATTTAAAACAATATATTGTATTTTGATTTCTATAATCTTAAAGGTGAATATTTTTGAATAACTCTTCCATGTTGAAGGTAATAATGGCCTATAAATAATGCTGTGGTATAAGCACAGGCCCTAGACATATAACATTTGTGTTTGAATCCTATCACCTACTAACTTTATGATGCTCAATTGCTCAGTCCATCTGTACTGCAATATCCTCATTTGTCAAATTGGGAGAACATATAATGTTTACTCTTAGAGTAATTCTTAAGCTTAGGTTAGCAGAACATCAGTACTTGTCCTATACCAGTTACTATATAAAGTTTATGTATTATTATTACATATTATTTTATCATTATGATTGTTATTATCTGATTGTCAAGATGTAAACAGAAGTAAAATTTCAGGACCCTCCCCCCCCATTCCTTATGCAACGGAGAAGGTCAAAGACTGGAGGCTGAGTCATGTAACACCCTCTTCCAAATGGATAGCTGTTCCTGACATTATGCATTACCTAGATTCCTGTAGAAAAGTAAAAGACCTCAGGCATCTATGAAGGACTTCACCCACAGATCATTCATAAAAAAATTATTTGCTAGCTTATCATAAACAAGAATGTGCATATTGCAACTTTACATCTATAGGCTAAGTCTAGCTCCTAAAACTAAAGTCTTTAAACAGCACATTGATAATGCTGATTATAAGTTTAATTTTCCAGGTGTAGAACAGACACAAGATGAGATCAATCATTCTTCCCTCCACCCAGAGACCTCTGCATCATTGTCTTTTTTCTTAAGTTATTTATTTATTTATTTATTGTTTGGGATTTATTGAGGGTACAAAGACTTAGGTTGCGCTGATTGAGTTTGTTAGGTAAAGTCCCTCTAGTAATTGCTGCCCCTAACAGATGTACCATACACCGTGACCCCACATTCCCCTGTTGTCTGCCCTCTCCCCAATCCTTTATTCCACTAACCCCCCACCTTGTATTAGATCATCTACTGCCTTCATATTAGAATTGATTCTTTATTCCTTTTTCTCTTCAGATACTCACCTTGTCTTATGTAAAATGTAGACTTACTGAGCACTAATTAAAACCTCATAAGAATGTAACCATTTGCCTCAGTGTCCCCTGCCCCATTTTCTTTCTGTATGCTCTGTCCCTTTAAATACTGAATTACAGACAGCACAGGTCTAGGTGTGTCCTTAAACTTAGATTTAATAAACCTCCATTGATTGAGATCTTTGACTCAGTCACTTATTTTGGGTTGTCAAAGAAAAACTAAATATCTTAATCATTCCACCTTCTTATAGATTTTTAACATTAAAGAGAGTGACAGTTTTCTATTTTTTTCTGTTAAATATGCAATGTATGGACAATATTTTACTAAGACAAAAGCATTTAAATTGAAAACTGGTAAGCCATACAAATGCTTTGACAAATCTGACTGCTATTTGGTGATAAATGATCCATATGAGCTGAGGATAGGGTATTTTTTCAGAGAGAAACCTTTTGCTCCAAATGCGATAAACATGTTGAAAATTATAATACGTTATAAACATAAAGCATGGTACAATAATATATTTTTATTGGATTATCAGCAGTTAGACCTTTATTTTTCAAACATATAAAACAAAATACAAAGAATATGTCCAAGAAGTCTGGGACATTAAAATAGAAATAACCTTACTGGCTGGCTGTGATGGCTCATGCCTGTAATCCTAGCACTCTATGAAAAGGCAGGTGGATTGCTTGAGCTCAGGAGTTCAAAACTAGCTTGAGCAAGAACAAGATCCATCTCTACTAAAAATAGAGATGGTATGTGCTTGTAGTTCCGGCTACTCTGGAGGTTGAGGCAAGAGGATCTCTTAAACCCAAGAATATAATATTACTATCAATAGTATATTTCACCATTAAGCAAGGTGTTTGCTGTAGTATTTTTTTGTTTGTTTCTGTTTTTTGTAGAAGACTTTCTATCAGTTAAAGGAATTTCTCTTATATGTATTAGTTATTGGTATTATCATGATGCATGTGATATTTTATGTATTTAGGATATTATAATATTTACTCTTTAGTTTGTTAGTGTGGGAAATTTCATTAGTAAATTTAATATTTGCATGGCTGAGATAAATATTTTGTTTTTTGGGGGGGAGCCAGGAGACAGGGTCTTAATCCATTGCCCAGCCCAGAGTGCAGTGGTGTTATCATAGCTCACTGCATCTTCAAATTCCTGGACTCAAGTGATCCTCCTGACAAACCTTCTTCTATAGGTGGAACATGCCACCACACCTTGGTAATTTTAAAATTTCATTTTAAAGACGAGTGTCTCACTGTTTTCTAGTCTGGTCTCTAACTCCTGGGCTTAGGTCATCCTTCTGCCTTGGCCTCCCAAAGTGCTGAGATAACAAATGTAAGCCACCGCATTCAGCCATGGGCATCTGCCTGTGGCTGACTTAAATCTAAATTAATCATTATTTATTGCATTTTTAAACATTAATGGATTTACTTTGCTAATGTTTTGCTTCATATCTTTCACATCAATGTTCATAATTAACAAGGTTATCATAGACTCATTATAAAGAAGAATCTTTTCTTCTATATTCTCCAAAGAATTTGTACATGAGAGGAAAGAATCTCATTCTTAAATATGTGTTGAACTCCTTTGTAAAATGATCTAAGGCTAGTAAATGTGGGGCAGGCAATTTATTTTTAATTTCTTGATCAATTTTAAACATATTTCTTGGGCGAGTATCTTTTATTTTGAAATTGAATCAGTTTTTATAGATCTTATTTTTCCAGACATCCTTTAATTTCATCAAAACCATCTAATAAAACTTTCAGTCTCCAAAGAAGTTAGGTTATTTGTCTACTAGTCCAATATTCTTTCAATTTCACCTAGTAGTTATTATTATTATTATTATTTTTTGTAATTTGAAAGCATGCAAGATTAATTAAAAGGAATGAACTAATAGTTAAATCTTCAGGTAGGTTTTGGTTTTACCAAGAGAGTATTTCTAGACTTCATTAGAACATACTGTATAGAAGTCTGTCTACTTTGTAATGAAAAGATTGGTGGAGTATTTTACCACTATGTGCTCAGGATACCCTCTTCGGCTCTGTACTTGTGGAATGTACATTCATTCCCCGACAGAGAATTTTGTCTCCAGTTACTGCCAGAACTTCTGAAAATATGCTTCTGATATCTTGCATACTTGGTCTTCTAGATGGTTTGTTTTTCTTCTCCTTTTTTTATGTTAACTTTTGTTTTTAGGTTAACTTCACAGGGGCTATGAGTGAGGCTACAGGGATGTTCTCATAAAGAGCCTCCTTTAATCAGCAGCGTATCATCCTTGAACTAAAGATATTAATGTTCTTCTCACAAAATGTCATCTTTTTCCTCTGAATATCTCTTGTCCTCAAAGAAATAAATTCTTCCAAGACCTGTTTCTCCACTGTTTGAAGTAGGTTTCTGTATCAAAGATTAAACTCAAGATAACTCCTCTGTTATACTATCATGAAAACTGAAGTTTGAGTGAGAGGATACTGAGCAATATTTCATTTCAATTAAAATACTTACTAGAATAACAAATGACATACAAGCCTGTGTTTGATATTTTACAATATCAAAAAATATTTATATACATTTATTAATTTGTTCCTGGTATTTCCTCTTTTTCAAAGCTGCTTGGTGCTGTGCATGTAGGATCCACTGAGAAGTGAGAACTTGTCTATACAAGAATCAATTTTTTGTTACAAAAAAGTTAACTTTATGTTGCTGATTGAGTTGGACTTTAAGTGTTTCCATTAAAAGTTAACTTTGCCACTTTCCTATTTTCCACTGGAAATTTTATATATTGCAGTTTCTCCCCTGCAAGCTAATACTAACTGTTTTACATTAAATCGGGTGCTGATTTAATGGGCAGAACAGTCACAATCCATGGTACTCAATAATCTAGGCAGTTATTTATCAGGGCAAAAAGGAAACCTATTTTGTGTTTTTAAAAAATTATTGTGGAATTCTGTGTCTGTGCCAAAAGACAGAAAAGAGAAGGAATAATTATATAAATAAATATTACTTGTGACCCAAGGCAAGACAATATAAAATAAAAATCATTTTTCTTATCCTCATCCTGAATTAAAGCATTTTCATTTGAATATGGTAAGTAAAAAATAAAAACATTCAATATCAATTGCACCATAAAGGCCTCAAAGATATAAATGCATAATATGAAAACCTAGTACTTTTAATAATGTTCAGAGAATATTTATGAAATAATACACAAAACACATTTATACCTTTAAATAATAATATGAATGAGTGTGACTGGATCCAGGCAGTCCCCTTAATTAGTCAAAGAGACTTCCTGTAGACTAGATTAAGATCTGCAAATAAAAAATAGAGCAAGGAGGTATTGATAAGTTCCCACTAACAAGTAAAATGTAGATTTAATCTCCTTTTATCATGTTATTATTTTAGCAGTTATGATTTCAAATTTTATATGCCATTTTCCGATTTAGACATACAGTAGAACCTCTGTAAGTTGACCACCCAAAGGACTGTAACAAACTGGTCAACATATGGACATGGTCAACATAAGGAATTCAGCCTATTAAGGAATTCAGCCTACTACACTGATGCGTACATGTGGTGCATGTCTGGTATATGAAAACATATGGAGGTTCTATTCTATGTGTGTGTCTATAAAGTATCTATAGAATATATATATAGTGAGTATACATAAATTTTTGGAGAATATTGGTCAATGTAAGGAGGTGGTTGGCTATGGAGGCTCTACTGTACGACCAATGTAAGTAGAAGGGCCTATTCATCCTAACCTTGCTGCCTTAGCAAAGTTCTCTAGAAGTCCTTTCTGTGATTTATTTGAGAAAGCCTGTTTTTTACTTGTTTCTGCAATTGTTTTCAAGTTTTCCAGTAATAAAAGATGCAGACCAAAATAATAATAATAATAATTCCTATTCTTTTATTTTCATCTGTTTATTTCTATCTAATTTCCTTAAGTATTTACTTAAATTTAAAATATGCTAATTGTAACAAGCAAAACAATCAAATGATAACATTAAGAAACAGTTAACAATCTTCCTCATCTCCTTTTCATGCTCCTTGATATTTACTTGAGAAAATGGAGCAAGTAAGCCTTGTGAGATGCTGAGCCATGACATTGTCTTAGAGGTGCCCAAGTTCCTTGTGAAAAGAGCCTTCAGGTTGGCAGAAGGGGCCCAGGGAACCTGGGCTGGGAGAGACGGATCTGAGCATGATGCAGAAAAGCCAAACATGGGCTTGACTATATTTAGCTTGTTACCCATAAAAAAATCAGTCAGCCTAGAATTAGCTATGCCAAGTTAATGCTATCCTGAAAGAAAAAATATATATATACTGAAAAGTATAGTGAAAATACATTTAACCTGATGACCCTATTCATTTTTATTCCCAATAAGAAATAATAAAAAGGGCAATGATCTTGAATGGATATCCTACAAGTTCAGTTATGCCACATTGATTTGTCAGAGCCTTTTAAGTGTCAACAATAGTTGGTTTTAGTTTACAACAGATAGTAAATATGACTGTGTGTGCATTTATATTCTGCACACAAATCTCTGTATTTGTAATCAAAGATTTTATCTAGCCTATCAGTATGCAGGGCAAACTTTACTTGGACCACTGATATGTGTATTATCAAGATTCTTAAACTATTTGCTAAAAACATGATGCTTGCCTTCTCTGCTGTGGGTAATCAGTGCCAGATTTCTAACTGGTGTTAAAGGTGTTTACTACCTCAATCTACATATTTGTGAACACGATTTGGTTTATACATATTCAGTTGTTCTTATACTTGGATAGCTGTCTTGATGATGTTGATTTACAGGTGCACTGTTAAAGAAATATGCGCCTGAGTGTAAATCAAAGTAACACACGATTTAAGCATTAAATTTCATTTTTGATTGCAGGTTTGTTTTCTGGTAGCTTCACTTATTTAATAGAAACATGCAATTTACAAGATGGCAGTATGCCTATGATTTGATAAAGTTCAATAAAGGTAAAACTGAAAAGAGATGCATATAGGAAAAAAATTTAACTGAGCTAAAAAAATCTTGGGGGAATGAGTGTTTATGTAAGACTCCAGTAAAACATACAACAGAGTTATAATGAATATGAAGCTTAAATTTATCCACATAAAATTCACAGTTGGAAAAACAGAAAAGAGTAAACGTGACATTGAGAGACAGTGACACACTGACAGATCCCATCAATCAAAGGTTTATGAAAACTTTTGTTTTCATGATTTCTGTAGACAGAATGAAATTTTTTATGGAATGTAAGATAATGTCCTTTTATAATCCCAGGCCTTTACCATAATTTGCTAAACTACTTTATTTTAAAGAGATGTTAAGTGTTAAATAATCCCATACTTACCTCTTATGTTATGGGAATGTGCTATATGCCTTAACCATTTCTCATGATTTCCTTCCTTTCTGTTTTATTCCCCCTTTGTCTACTTTATTAATTGCCTCATCTAACCTTGGTTATGCACAACTTTTTAGAGACTTTCAGTAATCTCTGCCTTGCCTTTCTGTTGGCAACTTAGTAAGTCCTGTTGAAGTTGCCAGATAAAAATACAAGATGCCTGATAAATTTGAGTTTCACATAAGTATATGAATGTTTTAAGTAAAAGTATATACTCTGTAATATTTGAGATGTATTTATACTAACGTTAAATATTCCTTACTTGTCTGAAACTCAAGTTTAATATAAGATCCTCTATTTTAATTGCTAAATCTGGCAACCGTACCTTCAGGGACATTGCAACAACAACACGTGGAGTGATAGACCCCAACCGTGACATATATGGATGAGGGAGGGTGTTTCACATGACTAGTGCCAGTGTTCTGTGGAAGGGGTGTGGATATGATGGCAACAATCAGGAAACACCATACGTCACTTGCCCATTTGTGTTTCAAAACCATCTTGAGGAATTGGTTTTTTAGCAACTTGGGTGAAACCTAAGTCCTATGACATTTTTAAGTAATCATAACACATTTTGATAACTTTTATTCACTAAAAAACAGTCTCATTTCAGTACATATTGGTCCTGTCTTTCATAATGACCTATAACTTTTTAATTACTGCTTCTCCAGCACAGACTTTCTGAAGACTACCTCTCGGAGGGGTCAGAGAGCTTCTCCTCCATGGGCTCACTTTTCTTTCCCATTCTAAAGGCTGCCCGAAGTTCCTCTGGTTTGAATGTGGGTGGAGGAGCAGCAGTAGAGGAAAGAAATGGAAGAAAGGGATGAAACACTTATGAATTTTCCAAGATTTAATGGTTTTGCCTTGGACCTTCTGGGCTTGGCAAGTGTTTGAAGAAGGAACTTAAAAGCTACTTTGGACACTCCTCCCTTGAAATGAATGTCTAACTTTAAGCTTCCCTGGTCATGAGTGACTCCATCTGTATTTACCTCTTTAGCACTAGACAATCCAAGGTCAATTCCAAGCTTTTTCAGCTGAGTTCTTTTTACTATTCTAGGTATTCCTTTTGGACAGCAGTTAATATCACCATTATTTCAATACCTACAAGCATATTTTGTCTACAGGGAACACAAATATTCTTGTTCTTAATAAAGGTTAAAAGTAAAGGCTATTTTCAGACCAGGCACAGTGGCTCATGTCTGTAATTCCAGCACTCAGAAGGCTGAGGTGGGTGGATTGCCTAAGATCATGAGTTTGAGATGAACCTGAGTAAAAGCAAGACCCCATCTCTAAAATAATAGCCAGGTGCTATGGTGGGCACCTGTGGTCCCAGCTACCTGGGAAGCTGAGGCAAGAGAATGACTTGAGTCCAAGAGTTTGAGGTTGCTATGAGCTAAGATGTCATGGGACTCTACAAGGGTGATCAAGTGAGACTCTATCTCAAAAAAAAAAAAAAAAAGGAAGGAAGGAAGGAAGGAAGGAAAGAAGGAAGGAAGGAAGATTTCAGGTCTATGCTCTGAGCAGCTGTAGTGATCGTCCTTTAGATTTTATGTGTGAGTCAGTATCAGTCTACAATGATCCACAGCTCCAGGGATCTCCACAAATGCTCTTCCCATGGCTCCCACTGAGCCCCTTTTCCTTGGTCTGAGACAAGGAAATGCCACTCTAGCCTGGCCTGTGCCCTGGTGGGACTCAAAGCATACCTTATCCTTTTCCCCCAAATCTCTAGACCTTTAATGTGGAGAAGGGAAAATAATTGGAAAAATATTTTTTAGAAAGTCCTTTTCAAGTCTTAATTTAGTATTCTTTGTTGAATATGAGAGAGCTAGTTGCCTTTATTTTCTTGGGATCTTGAATGAGACTAAAGTCAAAGACATTGGTAGGTACATAAAAGAGCCCATTTGACAACCTTAGAATTAGCTGGTTAAAGTTTTAGATTCAGGTTAAAATGATCAACTAGGATAATGTCCTTGGACACCAACTGTCAACTGAAACAATGTCCTTGGGCACAAATCAGATTTCCACTCTCTGATTCATGATTTAGTATAATTAAAATGTGCTCAGCTTCATTTCTGAATCAGAGGGTTTTGTACAGTAGTGAGGAAAGAAATATTTTACTGATGATAGCACTTACATATACATAGACCATTTTCTAAAGAAAGAATACTTAGATAGGGTCATAATATGTAGGACAAACCTTGATTCATTTGCCCTTTATTCTAAGAAAAGAAAAAAAATTCAGAGTGTAAAAATATCAAATAATGCATTGGCATTCATAGCAGGATGCTGGTATTAACAAAATTTACAATGTTTTTGAACAGAGGTAATGAGAACTTCTCTGCAGCTTTAGTACCAATGCATAATAGAGCACAATGAAAAATAGTATTTTAATTTTCATGCATGACCTCCACCAGAGGTGTTAATCCTATGCTAAACCCTATAATTTTTCAACTGTTTAGGGTGAAAGAAAAATGATATTCCATGTCTTTCACAGATAGACCATATATCCTGGGAGAATCTCTTCGTGTATTAAAGAGTAAAGACCAGGTGGGTGCTCTGCATCTCATTCAGCTGCTCTGCAGTTGAATGGGATACTAAACAATAGACTATTTTATCAAGTTCTAAATTAAGGAGCATATTTTGCTTTGATAAGTACATAAAAATTTAAAAGTTTTAAAATATGATCATTTACACCAGAGACATTGTTGAAGTAATTGATTTTGTAAAGATATTTAAAGTAGTTGAGCATTTGTCAATGGCAAAAGTTTTCAGAAAACATTAATGTAAAGGGTGGGTAGGAGTTTCTGGGTAGATAGGAAGGTCAGGTTTATAAATAAAGATGTTCATGCAGAAGGACCTAATGTAGGACTTGGAAGCTCTGTGTGCCTTGCTTCATTTTATTATGCTGAGGACAATAAAAGGTCTCTTAGGGATTAGGGTAGGAAATCAAGTACACCACAGGGCTATTCAGAATTTCCCTTCATATCCAAAAGGAAAATAGGATGTAGGGGCCATGGAGGAATTTGCTGTGTGAATGGCAGATGGGCAAAATGACCTCTGGAATAGGAAAAGAAATAGAACAGATACTGGAATTATTGTGTAGAAAAGAATGAGGACACTGGATAAGATATGAGATGTCAACATGTGAGCATAGCTGTTCTGACTTCCTGGTCTCTCCTTCAAGCCAGCAGATGAGAAACTTTCCTTTCCTGGTGCAGTGATGGATCTGGGCAACAGAAAATTTTCTAAAAGATTGTGTCTTCATTTTTCCAAATATAAAGAGCATCTATATCAGTGGGTATTCATACTGTCTGCGTGTTAGACCAAACTGGGCACTTTATAGAAGCTCTGATGCTTAGGACCCACTGCCAAATGTTTTGATTTAACTTATTTATTAATTAAGTCAGACAAAAAGTATTTTGTATGAAAATACTAGTGTTTATAGTGTGAATTTAGTGTGAAGAACCATTGCTCTAGATGACATTAAAAGCAGAGAAAGTGATTTATATGATAAAATATGCATTTGGGATGTGAACAATATCTTTCCCTGGGTAGACCATATAAACATAATACAGACTGTTGCCTGCCAAGGCTTTTATATACCTAAGACAAATCCTCTCTCCTCAGGTTGAGTACTGACATTAAATCCACAAGGGAAATGAATCAGAGGGACACCCAAACTCACCTCTAGCTTTCTTATCTTAAAATCTTCCATGCATGAATGCCAGGTGAAGACTAGAAACTCAAATACCATTTGGGAAAATCAAGACTCAGAAGAATGTGAGTCAGAAGAATGGTACAAAGTGTGAGCAATGGCATGAAAGGAGCTCAGGAAAGTGGAGCAGTGGACATGACACAAGGGGAAACTAGTCACTCAGCTCCTACTGACAGTAGCCATGTGGGCTGATAGTCCAGCATCACTACATCTTTTAGTTTTCAAAAAATGTCAGTACCTTGAATTTTGATGTGAAAAAATTCCATTGTTGAAATCATTAGAAATGAATACCATGCTTTTTGAATACCAGTGACCAAACCAAACACACATATATGGGCTCAGTGTGGTTTGGGAGACACCAATCTCTGACAATTGCTTGACATTAATCTCTGTGTTTTAAAGGGTGATCCTTGGCTCATATGCTTCAAATCAGCCCAGACTCATGAATCTACCAAGCTATTTCTAGCCTGCTGCCATGAGCCCTTAATTGCTCTCTTTGTCACAATCCTTGCATGTATGACTCTAAAGCAACCTTTTGAAAAGTTTACAATTCAGTCAATTATGTAGTTGTTCTTTTAGTGGTGGAAAAGTTATGTCCCGGTATATACCTCTTGTTTCAACATGATTGTAAATAATGCTCCTATTCACTCTCAAAAGAGATAGTTGAAAAGAGAAATCATATACCTACCCATTGATATACCCACTGATAACATAAAGAACAACAGTAACAAGTAAGTTGTTTGATGTTTAGTTGTTTTTCTACTTCATATATGTACAGGATATCATATCATATCTTCACTCTTTAGATTGAGAGTGAAGTCCAACCTGTGCTTGCTAGGAATATAAGTACTGAAGCTATCCAAATACTTCAACATAAAGAGAGGTAGGTAAGTGATCTTTAACTTATGTTGAAAACACACAGGTCACAGTCCAATCTTAGCTTTTTAAAAAAGACAATACATTTGTCTTTTTAAATGTTGCTGAGTATGCTTGTTTATATTATGTAGAAATATAACATGAGAAAAAAATTCTCCTCTGCAAAAGGTGGAGCTTAATTCAATTCTTGTTGAGAATGAGTTGGACTTAGAAACTCACTTTCACCAAATCAAGAATGTAAAGACTTGGCATGGATCAGCTTAACCAAGCAATCAAAATTAACATTGCCAGGTTAACATTAACATTATAGGTAACATTGATATCATCCTCACTCTGCTATAATGAGATAAGAAAGGCATTATTTCAATGGTGTGTAATGATGAGAAGCATCATACAAACCCAAATTGATGTACATTTTACAAATTATTTGACCAGGAGTTTTCAAAAGTGTGAAGATCCTAAAAAACAATGAATGACTAGGAAACTACCAAGACCTCTCAGATAAGAGAGGTGCTGATTGAATGACAATCACCCTGGATTAAATCCTGGAACAGAAAAAGTGGGAAAGCTGGTTAAATTTGAATAAACCCAGTAATTTAGCTAGTGGTATTCTTCTAATACTAATTTCTTAGTTTTGATAAATCAACTGTAATATAGATTAATATTAGGGGAAGCTGGAGGAAGGGCATATGGGAGTCCTTAGTACAAGCTGTGAAACTTTTCTATAACCAACAGAGTCTGCAGGCAGAATGGGGACTGAAGACCCCACTCTTGGCAGGGGAGGGCACCTGAGAAAAAGGGAAAATTAGAAAGTAAGTTGAGGGAGTCAGAACAAAGAAAAATCAGCTAATTTACTTTTTTTTTTTTTTTTGCAGTTTTTGGTTGGGGCTGGGTTCAAACCCACCACCTCTGGCATATGGGGCTGGCACTCTACTCTGTTGAGCCACAGGCACTGCCAGCTAATTTACCTTTAAGCCGGCCATTACTAAATTTTTTATTTGAACAAGTTTCCGGCGGCTTTTCCTGAAACTCTGGCCTACTGGGGATACAGCTTGCACAGATACCCCTGCTAAGTCTGTAAACACTCTGAGGGAACACAATGGTCATAGAAGAGGCTATGGCAAGATCTAGAAAAGATACATCATCTAGGTTGTTTCCTACCCATTAAACAGACAATGCAAGATATCCATTGTGAAAATTTGCATTTGGTTGGGGCGGAGACCAAGGGAATACTCTTGAGCCCTGAGATATGTGCAAAAGAATTTATATACCTTATCACAGAGGAAAATCCTTTGTGAGGGTGATGAGAGAAAAATGCCTCTCTCCCACCGATTCCTCAGAGGAGATTAACACCAGTGGCGTTTTACTCCATAGTGAGCTAGTGGAGTTTAACACCTCCCTGGGAATCTGTGTGTCCCTCCAGACAGGAGGCTGCCCCCACACAAGGCTCAAGTTTTGAATTTCTCAAAACTGCTCAAATCCTGAAAGTTAATGATAATAACAATAGGAGCTGTTATGCTCACTCAGAGAAACTGCTAGTGTCTTTGATCCCTCCCTCAGTTTACCAGCTGGGCAAAGAGATTTGAATAAATGCTGAGTGGAACAGACCCTGGACTCAGAGCCATTCCCGGACTCCACAAACCGGCCATGGTCCTCTGAGCTCCCACCTTTGAAAATTCTATTCTGTGTCTTGCGTCTCTTTCTTTATCGTGGTTTCTAACTTTATATTTCTTCAGTTAGTCATGCCAATTCCACAGGTCTTAGCAGACCCTGCCCCCGGGGTGGGACCCTCACAGAGTCTTCCAAAATTAAGAGTTTATTATTAAAAGATAATATTTCATTGTTTTAAGGATGCTTAAATTTGTGTAGGCTGAAGATATATATGTGAATTTTATACAACTTATAACTTAGCCTTCAAGGAAAACAGCAAAGATGTTCAAGGAAGGGGGCAATGATTTGAAATGCTAATGCTAATAAAATAAAAATTAAAAAAAAGAACTTAAAAAATAAAATAAAAAGAACTTGAAATGCTTATGCTCAGCAATGTTTAATTCAGAGAATCATATTTGTTTTGTTTAAGTTGCAAATTCAGCACATGGGGCTTTTTACCTGTCATTTGTCCACTTAATCTGGATCAGTGGGCTATATTCAAAAGATATTGTTGACTACAAGGAACAAATAGCATTCTTTCACATGAATGGCTCTTTCAAATTAGCCTTTGATGTTAATGTTAGCCTAACATTAACCTTTAGTAAAAGGAGGTAAATAAAATAATATTAAGGAACAGGAACATTATGGTTAGAAGTTAATAAAAATCTCTCAATGACATTCAAAGAAATGAACTAACTATATAGACACTTTTCTCCCAGAAGAAAAGTGGGATTTGGGAGAATTCCCAGTAGGCCAGAGTTTCAGGAACAGCTGAAAACTTGTTCTAATAAAATATAAAATTATTTATTTTTAGAATAAATCTAACCATAGATTTATTCATCAGGATGAAGAAAGTGATTATTTCTAATTTTATTTCTAATTATTTCTAATTTTTATCTTGGAGTGTATCCTATTGAAAGATGAGTCTGCCTTAGGGCAAATTGGAATGAAAATCCTTTCCTGAGGATTTGCCCTTCTATAGCAACAGCTTTGTTTTAGTTGTCATAGACTTAAAAATGAAGCTGTGAATTTGAGTTTCTCTCTAGACTTTTTTTTTTTTTAACAGATAGAAGAAAGAGGGAGCTTGCCAAAAGGTAACACATCAGTAGCTGGACCCCACATCACTCTGGTTTCTTTTGTTGTTGTTGTGAAAATAAATATGACCTTAACTTTTGGCGAAAGGGATAGAGAGCACCTCTTCCAATTATCCTTTAAATTTTTATTTGCAGATTGACATCTTTGCTAGTATTTTTTGAAATGAAATTAGCACTGAATTTTTCAATCCTTCTTTGAGGCAACTTGTCTCTAATATGAAATGCTGAAAAAAAAATCATGATTTTTATTTTTTCCAAATAAAGCATTTTTAAGCAATGAAGAAAAAATTACTGCTTCATATATATTTTTTTTAATTTTCTGAATTTTGCTATATCTAAATATGATTTTAAATCCTCCAAAAGAAAAGAGCCTGGTCCCTTTGAAGAACAACGTGTCAGTAAAAATACTCAAATTGCAAAAAGCCTAAAATTGCTAGGCTAGCAGCAGAAAAAATTATTCAATACTACTATAAGTATTCCTTAGAAAGGTAGAGAGCTCAGTAGTGTAGGCAGTTCCAAGGAAGATACCCTGTCACAAATGTTCAGCTTCATTTTAGCTGGCAACTAGAATGCCATGTTGAAAGTTAAGATTTTTAAGACTGGGATTGAGAAGGGATTTACTAAGAAGGTATACAGTGCCAAGAATACTTTCTTTATGGATATGGATAGGTTTAGGTCCCAAAATTATATTTTTGGCCAAGCATGGTGGCTCATGCCTATAATCCCAGCACTCTGGGAGGCTGAGAGGGATGGATTGCTGAGGTTAGGAGTTCCAGACTAGCCTGCGGAGAGAGAAATCCATCTCTACTTAAAATAGAGAAACCAGCTGGGCGTGGTGGTGGGCGCCAGTAGTCCTAGGTACTGAGAAAGTTGAGGCAAAAGGACCCCTTGAACCCAAGAATTTGAGGTTGCTGTGAGCTACTATGATGCTATGGCACTCTACCCAGAGCAACAGAGTGAGACCCTGTCTCAAAAAAACTGAAAACAAACAAAAACCTGAAAATATTTGGTTTGGTATTTTTTCAAGTTTGAACATAAAAATAAAAAAGAATGGTTTGAAGATTGTAACTTGAAGGTCAACTTTGAAGATGTTCTGGTTGGGAAGAAAATTAAATCCCAGAAAGAGCTGTGTGGACTCCTGACGAGGCAAGTTGACATTGTCCCCACCTTCCTCCTGTCTCTTTTGCCCCCAAGAGACCAATACGGAGCCTAGTGGCTACATATCCTCTTTGGCCAAATGTGGGTAGAACAGCCAGACAGGGAAACAATGAAACTCACTGCAGGCTTCTCTGGAGGGGAGGTGGGCTGCTGCACATATATTGGCAAGTTCCAGGTTAGAGAACACTTTATTTGACAAAACCTGAGAGACTGCCACCGTCTTACAGGGGTTCTCAAACTGCCGCCCGCGGGCCACATGAGGCAGTGTGATTGTATTTGTTCCCGTTTTGTTTTTTAACTTCAAAATAAGATATGTGCAGTGTGCATAGGAATTTGTTCATAGTTTTTTTATTTTTTTTATTTTTTTTATTTATTTTTATTTTTTTATTTTTTAAACTATGGTCCGGCCCTCCAACGGTCTGGAGGCCCCCTGTTTAAAAAGTTTGAGGACCCCTGCGTGAGATCTTTAAGCCTCTAGAAGGAAAAAAAGCAACACACTATGATTCCATCTGTTAGAGTGAGGAGATTTAGGTAAAACAAACCACATCCAGCTAGTGAAATAAAGATCGTGTGGGAGACATATAAAGGACTGAATTAAGAACATTAGAATCACTTTAGTGATTCAGATCTAAGTATAAAACCAAAAGGACTTTCTAGAACCTAAAACATGATTCCCTACTAAACAACTAATTTTGAGTCCCAATCAAAGCATACGAAGTGCGCTCGGTGCCCATAGCATAGTGGTTATCGCACCAGCCACATTCCCCGAGGCTGGCCGCTTTGAATCTGGCCCAGCCCAGCTAAACAACAATGACAACCGCAACAAAAAGTAGCCCGGCTTGTGGCGGGCACCTGTAGTCCCAGCTACTTGGGAGGCTGAGGCAGAATCGCTTAAGTCCAAGAGTTTGAGGTTGCTGTGAGCAACTACTGAGGGTGGCATAGTGAGACTGTGTCTCAAAACAAACAACAACAACAACAATAAAAGAAGTGAAAAAAAATCTTGATTTACTGAGTGAAAAGTATAGATAAATGATGATCAGAGGGTGAAAGAGAAGAAGCCTGGATAGAGGATCAAGGTGATGTTAATTCTCAAAAGAAGAAAATCCAAAGCATATAAATGAGAGATAATAATTAAACATATAATGAAGGTAATTTTTTTCTGAGCTAAACAAAATTCTCAGCCTGAAGTTTGAAAGTACTTGGACATAGATTGTGATATTCCCAAGGTACAGTCTTCATCAGCATCATTATCATTTTATAGGCTGTGGAGAATTTAAAATATATCTGGACACTCTTTGGCATTTTTCGAATTAAAAGGTTTTTCTCCTCATGAATGCAGGAATGTAGGCTAATCTTAGAAACTTGCTTTTAATTATTAAAATGAGTCTGCAAGTGACATTGTGTGGTTTTGCAGGCTAGATCATAAAATGTTCCAAGGGCTTCCCTCTTTTCCTTGGAATATAAGCTACTAAAAGTAAAAAATCTAGCTACCTTGAAAGAGCCATGTTAGAGAGACTACATGGAGACCACCCATTAGGAAGAGAGAGATGCCTGAAGAAGGGCTCTCTACCAGACTCCTGTTTCAGTTCTCTAGTTATGACTCCACTTACTCCAGATAAAATCATTTGAAGGCTTACCCACCTGTTGATGAGCAGTTACTATTGGGAAAACTCAAACTAGATGTTAAGACACAAAGAAACAGAGTGTGTTAACTACTGCAAGAAAATGGTGTAAGAATTCTAAAGATACTATTCACTTTTAGGGCGAAATATTAGATATACAAAAATTCAGTAGTGTAATTGCTTAAGAAAAGTTGTAAATTACAAATGGATTAGAATGGAAACTTGAATATAAGAAGAAATGAAAAACAAAAGAAACAGTTGTGAGCAGGGAAATATATGGTCCACAAATACATGATTATCTATAAATAAAGGAATGTACTCTTTCTAAGAGTGTTTAGTGTAGGTGCGAAGTAGGACTCCTGAAACAGAAAAATGAAGCTATGAAGAACACATTTGGATAATGAGCTATCTCAGAGAAAACTAAGAATTGGAGAGGGAAAAGGGTATAGAGAAAAGAAAATCTTTCTAAATGCATTAGAGGATAAAAAGAAAAGAAAGAGCAAGAAAAGAGGAGTCAACGGAAAATATCCCCGAGGCCTGAGTCATCTGGAAAGATAATAGGTACTTAGTTTTAAATTACAGGAATGAAATATTTATCTGGATTTGACAGAAGGTAAAAGGAAGATGACCTTTAAGAAAACAAAGATTACAGAAAACCTTTTAAAACAACAATGGGAAAAAAAATGTATTGTACAAACCATTGAAAATAGGGGAAGAAAAGACAAATACAATCTAAAATAATAGACTTCATGTGAAGCCATTTCTTCTAACATCAGCAGTTAAATGTCATATAATTAAAACTCTCTCAGAAGCTGCCTGTAAGAAATGTACTTACCACAAGATCATAACGGAAGATTTAAAAAAGGAACTAAGCAAGTGAGAGATAGATTATTAGTGAGCAGTGCTGTTCATATACAGATCAGGTTGTTTGTATTAAAGATAAAATTTCTAAACAGGAGGCAATGAATCTTCTTTCAAAGATAGAAGAAAAATTTTGAAGCTTTAATGATTATAAACTTGTATATATAAAATAATGTGGCAGTTGATTTTATAAAGCAAGAAATATCAGAAATTCAAGGAAAAACTTTAAGATGAAGTTGAAGAATTCATTTTCTCCTCTATTTTTGAAACACCCAATCTTTGTAATGCCTCTCAGCGCCATCGACTACCCTGAAGGAATTAGTATTTATCCTAGATGCTTCCCAGTAGTCCTGAACACAGAAGCTCTTTATCTCCAACTATTGCTACCTCTCCTTTCACATTCCTAGTCAATGGTAGCATAAGGCCAGGTCAGATCCTTAAATTATACCAAGCCAGTTACTTTCTAGGGTGGAACTAGAGAAAAGGGTTGCTACATGTAAGTTTGCTTCTTTTCATAATAACTCACCTTGACAGATAGGAGTGGGATCAATGAATCTAATTTGTTCAGAAAGATGCTTTTGTGGATTTTATGATTGCCCTGGATAAATGCCATCAGGCATTTAGGAGTGATGCCTTTCTGTTGCTTTTTAGTTCCCAGTAGAATGTAAGACTATGTACAGTGAGGCTTTAATTAATTGGAACATATGGAGTATGGTAATGAAATGCCATTTTGATTTTAACATTTACTGAATTGTTTTAAATTTGATTTTGCTACCTTGATCTTATTGATATAAATATATATAATTTTTTTTTTTTTTTTCATTTTTTGGCTGGTGCCAGATTTGAACCCACCACCTCCAGTATATGGGGCCAGCGCCCTACTCCTTGGGCCATAGGCACCGCCCACTATTGATACATTTTAATAAAAAATGTTTAATCCTGGGCAGCGCCTGTGGCTCAAAGGAGTGGGGCACTCGACCCATGTACGGGAGGTGGTGGGTTAAAATTCAGCCCCAGCCAAGAACTGCAAAAAAAAAAACAAAAAAAAAACCAAAACAAAAAACGTTTAATCCTCCCTTGATGACTGAGAATATGTCTGTTGCTCTCAATATTAGAGCAGAATATACACTCATGCCAAGGTAGTCTAAAAAGTTACCTTTATCACTAAATTTAGAAATATTTTTCTATGAAAGGTGGATAAAAATCTCTGAGAAATTGTAGAGAGGACATTACATCATTCTTAAAAAATAGTGACTTCTCCAGGGAAATTGTCTTAGTGGACTTTGTTCTTAGGACTCCTGGGATCTGCTGGAGCCAGAAAAACAGAAAATGACACGGTAATGGATTTCAAAAGTAGAGGTTTTTTTTTTATTTCACTAGATTTAGGGAGTAGAAGAGTTTTTTTTTTTTTTTTTTTTTTTTTTACATGAATGAATTATATAATGCTGAAGTAAGGGCTTTTAGTGTACTCATCACCAGAATAATGTACATTGTACGTGACAAATAGATTTTTTTTATCCTTCCCTTTGTTTTTGTCATCTATAATTCCTTTCATTGGTGTTCTGCAGTTTTACTTGTAGAGATCTTTCACCTCACTGATAAAGCATCTTCCTAGATATTTTATCTTTTTTTGCAGATATTGTAAATGGTATTGAGTTTCTGACTTGACTCTCTGTTTCCTATTGCTAGTATATAGACATCCTCCTAATTTGAGGACATTAATTTTTTAAACTGAGGCTTTATTGAATTTATTTATTCTAGGAATCTTTTGATGGAGTCTGTAGTGTTTTCTAGATGTTAGATCATATTGAGAGCAAACAGAGAGAGTTTGACCTCCTCTCTCCTGATTTAAATGCCTTTTATTTTCTTCTGTTATGTGATAGTTCTGGCTGGGACTTTAAGTACTGTGTCCAATAGATATGGCAACAGTTGTCAACTTTGTCTGTAATGGACCTTAGTGAGAATTCTTTCAACTTTCCCCCATTCAGTACGATGTTGCCTGTGGGTCTGTCATATATTTTGAGGTATATGTTCCTTCTGTGCCTACTTTGTTGAAAGTTTTCATTATGAAGTGGTGCAGGATTTTATCAAATTCCTTTTCTGCATCTATTAAGATGATTGGTCTGTTTCTAGCTCTGTTTATGTGGTAAATCAATTGTTTTTATTGATTTGCTCATGTAGAAACCTCTTTGCATCCTTGGGGTGAAACCCACCGATTCATAATTATCTTTTTGATGTGCCATTGGATTTAGTTTGACAGTATTTGGTTTAGGATTTTTGCATCTATGTTCATGAAGGATATTGGTCTGTAGTTTACTTTGGTGTCTGTGTCCATTCCTGGCCTTATATCAAGGTGATTAAGTAGATTTATAGAATAAACTGGGCAGGATTTCCCCCCTTCTCAATTTTATGGAACACTTTCAATAGGACAAGTGCCAGTTGTTATTTCCAGGTTTTATAAAATTTGGCTGTGAATCCATCTTGTCTGGGGTATTATTTTTTTGTTTGGACATTTTTATTACTGTTTCAATCACTAGGGTTATTGATCTGATCAGAATTTAAATTTTTTCCTGATTTATCCTATTATTTCTTCCCTAATTTATTCTTGTGTATGTGTGTGTGTGTGTGTGTGTGTGTGTGTGTGTGTGTGACAGAGTCTTACTTTATTACCCTTGGTAAAGTGCAATGGTGTCATAGCTTACAGCAAACTCAAAGTCTTAGGCTCAATTGATCCTCTTGCTTTTCAGTCTCCCAAGTAGCTGAGACTATAGGCACTGGCCACAATGCCCTGCTATTTTGAGAGAGTGTGTCTCACTTTATTCAGACTGGTCTCAAACTCCTGAGCTGCCGCAATCCACCTACCTCCACCTCAGCCTCATAGAATGCTAGGATTAGAGGCGTAAGCCACCACACCTGGCTGCATTATTTCTAGATTTTATAGACTGTGTATAGAGGTTTTCCTAGTACTTTCAGATGGAATTTTGTATTTCTGATTGCCTTTACATTATCAGTTGTAAATTCTTTTTTATTTCTGACTGACTCTATTTGAATCTTTCTCTTCTGTTTTTGTTGAATGTAGCTAAAGATCTTTTGATTTTGTTTATCATTTCAAAGAATCAACTTTTTCTTTCATCCATATTTTACATTCCTTTTTTGGTTTTCATTTCATTTAGTTTTGGTCTGATCTTTGTCATTCCTTCTCTCTTACTAGCTTGGGGCTTAGTTTGTTCTTTTCTAGTTCTTTTATGTGTGGTATTTGGTTCTTAATTTGTGATCTTTCTATTTTATTAATATAGGTATTTATTGCTATGAACTTCCCTTTGAGCACTGCTTTTCCTATATACCAGCAATTTTAGAAGCTGTGTCAACTTTGTCATTCATTTAAAAATAATTTTCAATTTTCATCTTAATGTTGTCATTGACCCAAGGATATTTCAGTGAACAGTTTGTTTAATGTTTATGTATTTGTTTAACTTTTGAGACTTTTCTTTTGGAACTGTACTAGTTTTATACCACTATGGTTTGAGGAGATAAATGGTATGGTTTTGATTTTTCTACATGTACAGAGACTTGTTTTGGGGCCTAACATATGATCTAGTTTGGAAAATGTCCTCATGTGCTGATGCATATTCTGAAGTTTTAGTATACAATACTCCGTAAATGTCTGTTAGGTTCATTTCTTTTTCTAGAATCCCACTCAAGTCCAGTGTTTCTTTGTTGATTTTCTGCCTAAATGATCTATCTACTTCTGTTGGGGGTGTGTGTGTTGACATCTCCAGCTATTAGAATGCTATGGTTTCTTTCTTTCCTTAGATGTAGTAGTACTTATTTTATGAATCTAGGAGTTGCTATATGAGGTACACATATATTTATGATTTTTATATATATTTGTTGAGTTTATACCTTTATTATTATACAATGATCATTTGTATTTTTTTAAACATTGTTGATTTAAAGTTTTTATTTTTTTCCTGATGTAACAGTAGCTATTCCTGCTCACTTTTTGATTTCCATTTGCATGTAATATTTTTCCCCATCCCTTTATCTTTAAACTATGAGAATTTTTGCAGGTTAAATGGGTTTCTTGGAGAGAGCATATAATTAGATTCTAATTTTTTTTTTTATCTATTTTATCAGTCTATATTTTATGTAAACAGTCTAAATGCTGTTTATGGTAGTGTTCTCATCATCATATTGATTATTACAAAGTTACTTTATTTTCTTCCTTGTTCTCCCTTTCCATTTTATAAGGGAGAACAAATAACCTGCGATATTTAACTTTCAGACATTTTTACACTGTGTATCTATTGGACTGTTCCATATACAAAGTACTTTTAACCATTTCTTGTGAGCAAGTCTAGTGGTGAAAAATTCCCTTTATTGTTTGCTTATCTGGGAAGGATTTTATTTCTTCTTCATTTATGAAACTTAGTGTTGCAGGATACAATTTTTTTTTTTTTTGGGGGGGGGTTGGCAGTTGTTTTGTTTAATGAAATTTAAAAAAACATCTCAATCCTTTTTGGCTTGATGTAAGTTTTCTACTGAGAAATCTACTGTTAGTCTAATAGATTTTCTTTGTAAGTTCCTTGATGCTTTCATCTCTTGACTTGTATAATTTTCTCCCTCATTTTGGGTTTGGCCACAGCGATGACTATGTGCATTGGTAATATCCTATTTGCCATGAATCTTCCAGGTATTCAATAGCCTTCTTATTTCTTGTTGTCTAAATCTCTGGCAATACCAGGTATGTTTTCCTCCATTACTTTCTCAAATAGATTTTCTATAAATTTTACTTTTCTTCTTCTCCCTCAGAGGTACCTATGATTCTTAAATTTTTTCATTTTACAGAATCCCATATTTCTTGGAGAGATTATTCATTCTTCTTGATTTGTTTTTGTTCATTTTTGATTGAATAGGTTAATTCAAATGCCTCAAGCTTTAAAATTCTATCTTCTACTAAGTATAGTCTGCTGTGAATTTTTTTTTTTTTTTACTGCATTTTGGAATTCTCTAAATGACTCCCTTAATTCTAGAAGTTCTGTTGTTGTTTTTGTATATTAAGTAATCTTTAAAGAATTTTTCATTCATGTCTTGAATTTTTTGTTGTTGTTTGTTTCTCTGTGTTGGTTTTCTATATTCTCATCATGCCATTGACCTTACTTGCAGTTCATATTCTGACTTCTATATCTGACATTTCAACAATTTTCATTTTGACAGAGTCCATACTAGAGGGCTACTGTCGTACTTTGGCAATTTCAAACAGCATTTTTCTTCATGTTACCAAAGTTCTCATGTTGTTTGATTCTCATCTGTAACCTCTTCTCTTAGCTAAAAGCAGATAATTTTGTGTTGTATCTATTGCTGGGAACTCTGTTGCTTTCTGAAGAGAGGGGGAAGTTACTGCATGGTGTGCTTGGGTCATGCTCTGGACAATTTTCAAGGCAATAGAGTGATGGTTGCACTGTGAGTCTGTGATACAGTTGTTCCTCTGCATCTCCACATTCTCTTATAGTTATCACAGTCCACGCAGGTGCTGGGTGGATAATCCTGTAGAGGGGTGTATTGGCCTCCAAGTCATTACTTAAAGCTCAGGTCAGGGAGGTGGGTTCCTCTCTGCAGAGGCAGATGGTCATGTCTGTCTGTTCTATCTAGGACTCTTAATGGTAATGGCAGTGGTGGCTGCATGGGGCTTCTTAAGTGGTGGTGGTAGGTACCAGGGCTTTGGGAGTTTACTCCACCTGGGTTTGGTAGTTTAATACACAGCAGGAGGGTCAGTGCACAAGGGTTTGCAGCAGGTAGCATTTGACTGTGGGCATTCACTTTGGCCCTTTCTGGTGGCAGTGCTGGTATGAGTGGCAGCCACATGCACAATGGTTCACTCAGGCTTTGTTGTAGCAGTAGCTAGATGGAGCCACCCAGGCGTAGGTATGAAGCCCGTGGGTACTTATACTTCCTGAGTCCTCCAGTAGCAAGAGGTGCACACACACCCACAAAGTGTGTGAAAGCTCCTGATTTCCCTGTTCCCTCCCATTCCCAGGAGGAGAGGGAGGGTGTGTGGGGGAGGGTGGCAACAATGGGGCTGTTTTCCAGGTTCATGCACCACTCGAGGGATTGAACTGCAGAATGGTGCCAGCCACAGGCCCAAGGACAGAAGCCAATGGGACCCCACTGTGTTTCATCTCCAGAGTAATCCCACCACACCATCTTCAGGCAGTTCCCTGATCCCCAGTCCAGAAGCCTGCTATAATGGAGGGACCCTCCTGCAGCTCAGATTCTAATGTCTGCCAGGAATGTGTGGAGCTGGGAATCTGTCCTCTGCTTCTTTTTCACATGCAAGTACTTCCCTGGGTAGCTCTCTTCCTGCCAAATGGCTCGCCCTATGTCCCTCTCCTTCACTTTTGGTTTCTCCTTGTTGATTCCAGATGCTTTCTCTTAGATGACTGATTTGAAGGTGAATATCTACTAACTGCTTCTATCCTCTCTATGAGAATGGTGTGTTGAGGCCCCTTCTAGTCCACCCTCTTGATTTCCTCCTCAGAAATAGTTTTTAAAAGAGCAATAATTCTCCTTTTCCTGTCTTCAGAAGAGACCAAACATTTTGACAAAATTGGGAGTGATTAATCATTCCCTCTCCTTCTTTAAAACTCAGTAGTGGTGCTTCACTGTCTCCTATATGAAAGCTATGCACTAATGTGCTGTACTCTTCCAGAACACAGAGAAAAGCATGAAAAACAAATGACAAAGGTAAGTCGAGCCAGAGCAGAATGTCAAAGATATATGAGTTTTCAATGCTTCTGGGAAATAATACAAAGGTTGGCTGGGGTTAAATAATCATTGTGGTACTTAATTTTAAAATGAAAAAGACTGAGTCTTAAGAACAGGAATGACACTTTTAATAACTGAAGATGACAGAAAAAAATGTACAGAATCAGACTGAGCTGTTAGCAGATGATTGCCACTCAGTGGAAAAGGAATGAGAAGTGGATTATATATTATAGTTGATGTGAATTATTGTAAAAAATAAAATTGCTCCATGTTTATATCCCTATGACTTAAGACTGTTCATTCAAACTGATTATGTTTATTTGCACACTATTACTGTGTCTCTTTGCCTTAAAAATAAGTGTCAAAATAACACTGATTAATTATAGTCTGGTGAATGGGTTCAACATCTTAGAGGTTGTATTGGTCATTGATATGTGGAGATGGCATCTTCAATATATACATTAATTGTTTCCATCACTCATGGAATAAACCAAGACCTCAGAAAAAGACAACATATAGCCTGCTAAATTATAATGAGCTCAAAAAGACATTAAAATTACTGCAGTGGGAAAAAGTTGATTTTGCAAATATAAAATGGTATTAGGAAAATTTTATAGATCAGTATTTGTGTGTGCCTGTGTGCCTAATGATATTTTAAAGTTATGTTTAAGGTACATGAGCTAAATAAGGAACCAACTTTTAAGTTGTGTCTGCCAGCTAGTATAACAAAAAAAATGACTCAATTTAAGATCCACAATAAAATAAGCAGTGTCTAAATTGGCAATATATCTATAATCTGACCCAACCCCTTAATTATTTTTCTGTGTTGGCTGTGAATTCAATAAATACTTTTGAAACTCTTGACAAAGTTTTATCATGTTGTCATTACTTCTCGACAGCTCAAGACACCTGATTTCAACCCTTATTTTGATGTCACCAGAATTTGCTTATATTTACTAGCTCAGGTATCTTAGTTTCTAGAGGAAGCTATTTTCTAGTAGGATCGTTTAACAGTCCTATCAGCACTTATGCCATTTTCAATCAGATATTCTCTATTAAAAATTCTACCTATGGCAATGTTCACAAGTCTCACTCTGGAAATGATTATTTATATAAGCTAATATTCAGAGAAAAATGAACCGACATGTTTTTCATTTCTGAATTTCATTACATGTGTTGATATGCATGAATTTACAAATTATGAGTTTTTCAGTGATAATACATTTTTATAAAATAATTTTTAATAAATTAAGATAAACAAAAATGTGCCATTGTATGTTAAAGAAGGATACTACGAACCTATTGTTAGTTGTAAGGATCTGTACCTTAGTAATTCATTTTCAAGTATATGTTGGTAATACTCATAATTTTTTAGAATGAATGTCTACAGATATAGTATTTTATCTGCAGTGTAACAACATTATCTGCAGTGTTGGGATACATTTTAGAAATTGTCATAAGAATTTGTTTATTTTTTTCTTGCTTGATTTAAGTTCAATAAAGGCTACTTCTATTAGTAAAAAAGTTACAGAAAAATGCAATGATCTTCTAAATAATCAAATACTTTTTCAAAGTGCACTAGAGTAAAAGTATGCATCTTTGGGAAAACATAAGAAATAAAATATTATATGAATACTGTTTCCTTAGAAATTTATAAAACAATTTTAAATATAGAACAACCAAATTGCATTTGTTTACATGATCATAATTAGAGTTGAGGAAGAAAATAATCAGAAACAACATAATAGCATAATAAAGATCTTACTAGGTATTATAGTAAGTGTTTTGTATGTATTTGTATATTATATCTGTATGACAATAGTCTTAGGAGGTAGACACATGTATAGTCATGTGCTAGAGTAGCTTGTACTGAATTACAAAAGCCAAGAGTTAAATTTTTGGGAATTTTATAAATTGGTCAATATCTCATTGGTTTGAATTGGGCCATAGTAAATTATTTATATCATGAAAATTAATAAACAGTAGAAAGTAAGGCTTTTGTTTGCTTGTTTTTTTACTCAGACAGCCAGTTGTTAAACATTTGCCAATATGTTACTGGGTAGGTATTGTTATTTCTATTTCCCAAATGAGGGGATTGATAAGAGGAGTTAAGTTCCCAAAGACACAGAACTAAGCAAAAAGGTATTGAATTCAATCTAGGTAGTCTGATATCCTACTTTTTAAGGAAGTCTGGGCCACACACAGTGGCTCATGCTTCTAATCCTACCACTCTGGAAGGTGGAGCAGGAACTCTTGAGCTCAGGAGTTCGAGACCAGCCCAAGCAAGAGAGCTACCCTGTCTCTAAAAAAATAGCCAGCGTGTGGCGGATGCCCATAGTCCCAGATACTTGGGAGGCTGAAGCCAAAAGATAATTTGAGTTGCTGTGCGCTAATCTGATGCCACTGTGCTCAAGCCTGGAGCAACACAACCAAACACCACCTAAAAAAAAAAAAAAAAAAAAAAAAAAAAAAAACTTTTGAGAAAAAATCTAGTCATTCTAGGCTTTTGTGAAATACTTCCAGAAAGCCTATAACTTCCTTTTCCCTATAGCAGTTGTTTCCAACACATGGTGAAAGCCTGCCTGAAGCTGAGGCGAGATTCCACTGAGAACGTGGTTGAACCATTCCATAGCGGGGCTATTTCACACAAGACTTCATTCCCCCTGCCACACTGGGCATCACCTTCTCTCTGCTGGTTGATGGCAAGACCTCCCTCTAATTTTGCCTCCCCAGATTCATTCTTCTCTCAGCAGCGAGAGGACCTTAGCACAGCCTGCTTATGTCACTTGATGTTTAAGTGCTTTCCCATGTTCTCCATTGTATTCAAGAGCTTGTCCAAATTTTCTGGTCCTTGGTGATGTGGCTATTGCTTACCATTACACTTTATTCTGATCACATTCAGTACTATATGCTATTCCATATACTGTGGAATCTATAGTTCCTTTAATTCCTGCTTCTGCCTCAGCACCAGTTATTGTTTCTCATGTTTCAATATCGTGGTACCTTTTATTGAGGTGGAGTAGTTCTTGAACATTCCTAGTTTTCCAGGCAGCACAATAGAATCATAGGAACATTTTATGCATATTAAAAGTGTAGCTTGACAAGTATAACATTGTGTATATATCACACAATCATATTCACATAGTTTTTTTTTTCTTTTCCTATTGTATAAGATACAGATAATACATAGTAGCCAGAACTTTCTCATTCATAAGTACTGATTTCTGTTTAGGTAATTTGCATTTATATATATTTTTGTTCCTTTTCCTTCTTTCTATTGACCTTCTCCCCCCCTAAAATTGAATTTCAGACAAATATAGAAACATGCAATACGAGGGAAAATTATTTTCAACCTCTATTTCCTGTGACTGCATTTTCTTTTTGATACCGCAGCTACAAAAAATGGGCCTTTGAGCCTGGGGTCCATTTTAGCATTTCAATGGGACTGACACTATTATTCAGTGATATCTATGGAATCCAGTGAAATACTAAAATTTCCATTTAATCAATGGGAAAATTGTGTTGGCTTTTCCAATGCTCTCAGTTTTTTACACTGTTGTCTAAGATGTCTGAGTATTTAAGTACTCATATTTTAATAAATAGATGAAAGGACACAAAAGCAGTTAATAAAAGATATTCATCAAAAAAGCCTAGATAGCTTAAAAATAAAAAAAATTAAATGACTCCAAAGTCACCCACATTTGGTGAAATTTGTGAGAGAGTGGATATGTTGAGAAAAGGACCTGAAAAGAACATGCAAATGTGAATCATAATTGTACATGGCTCATAGAATTATCAGGGACTATAATTTACTTGGTTCTTTCAAGAGTAGCTGTACTTACCTGTTGTCATCTGTAAGTACCTGTTATACAGGCAAATTTTGGTTATTCACACACATACACAAATTTTGCAATTAAAGGAAAGAGAAGAGAACATGAAAAAAATTGAAGACCGAGAACTCAGGTAAGTATTCAATGCAGTTTAAATTAAATCAAAATTAAGCAATGAATTAAACCTTTAACTCTAGCAAAGAACTCTTCTTAATTTTAGAATTATGAAATCTAAATTAGAGTGTGAAAGGTCTTTAAAACATTTTCTGCTACTTATTTTATGATGCAAAATTATCAGCTATGAGTACAGAGAATTGAGATGCTGGGTTTTTAATGAATGGTGGGAGGGAAAAAACTCCAGAAATGACTAAAGATATTTAGATATTTAGATATTTAGTGGCAAGTTTTGTCTTGGACTCTACTTGGAAGATAATCCCCCCAACCCCCACGAATTCAAGGACTTTAATATTCTTTCCATTTCAACTGCAGAACAAAACATATATAAAAAAGTTATACAAAGGCAGATGGAATTTGCAAAGCACATTTGAATTTAAGGTGGATTTTACATATCTTGAGATTTTTAACTTGCTGCATATGAAGTAGCAAAATAGATGCATAACTAGAGCCATAAAATACAGATGATCAAAAACTGTATTCCAGGTATTTTAAGCCTCCCTTATAATATGGGAGACTGGTAGACATGAAGCAGCTTCAGTCTCTGCAGTTAGCATACTGTTTTGTTTGGTGTGTAGTGTGTAGGACCTCTCACTGTCCTGGGAGCAAAGACAGGTGCCCTGCTGTGCTACCATCATAAGGAATTGCCACACCTGAGAGAAAGAAGAAGGAATGTTCTGCCAATCTGCCTTTTAGAACCTAGCATGCCAACTGCAAAAGAATGCAGGGGATTCCCCAGCCCTTGGTCTGGAAGGTGACCTACAGCACACAAACTATTGTGTCCTTAGTTTAACACTGCATTGCCCCCACCACTACCACCTCCCATGGGATTTCAGAGAGGCTCACTGGAGATTCACATGTGCAGTGAGACTTAGGTTATATAACTCCTAACTGCCCAGCCTAGATAATATAAAACAGGACTCCAGACCATAAATGAGGTCTTCTGTTATGATAGGGAGCCTATTTGCTGTCTGGCAAACATCTTACTTTGCCAGACCCTATATGTGTGTGCAAGAAAGAGAGAGAGACTATCGCTATGTCTACATCTACAGATACATTCATCTATCATCCTCCCTGTTACCAGAACAGCTTATAGACTCACTCAATTTTAGGATAATTTGCTTGTGTTCATAATCTGTGGTAAAAGATGATTTAGGCCTGGAAAAACACTGTAATAAGAGTTTAATTTTGTGGCTCAGTGTGTAGGGCACGAACCCCATATACTGAGGGTGGTGGGTTCAAACTGCAACAAAAAAATAGCCAGGTGTTGTGGTGGGCACCTGTGGCCCCAGCTACTGGGGAGGCTGAGGCAAGAGAATTGCCTAAGCCCAGGAGCTGAAGGTTGCTCTGAGCTGTGATGGCACAGCACTCTACCGAGGGCAATAAAGTGAGACTCTGTCTCTACAAAAAAAAAAAAAAAAAAAAAAGGAGTTTTAAAAAGAATTAATTTTAGATACTTATGATGCAAAATCAATAGAAATGAACCCCTAACTCAGTGTGGATACTGCAGAAGTCATCCATGACTTTCATGTTCCACATTTGAGAAGTGAGTAGGCCAGCAAATATTTGACCTATTAACAAGAATAGGGAATATAAGAATAGGAGGATCAGGTTTAAATGGGGAAGGGCATGAGTTCATTCATTTATCCCATGTAACTATATTAAGATTTTATTTTGAGCTGTATTAAGCACTAAATATAAAGACATGGTCCTTGCTCTCAAGCAGCTTACTGAACTGAGATCAGAGAAATTAATGGAGAATAGAAAACCAAGAAAGGCCAAATTTGAGAACAAATATAGACATGAAGTATTTTTATGACTTAAATCAGTGACCCAAAACATTTTCTTTTGCAGTAGACTTTTGAATTATAAAGTTTAGATGGTACATTTCAACTGATTATACTCAATTTACATTTATTCACCACTTACTTGGTTTTCCTCCTGAACATACAATCATGAAAAAAAATTTTAAATCTAGTTGCTATACAAAACATTTTTTCTTTTGAGCCAGAAAAAGCAAGTCTTCACTTTCAACAAGTTATGCCTTACATCATGGAGATCTCTTAATCTGTTCATTCTCTTCATCCATAGTTGCAGAAGCAAAATACATGTTTAATATTAGGTCAAATTGTATATGTTGATCAAAATTTAGTGATAAATATATAAACGTGTTGCAGTATCCCATTTGTGATGTGGTAGAACAGCTGAGGAATTCTGGTTAAAATGTCCTTAGACAGTTATATCTATTTTTGTTTTCTTTTTTTCATGCTAAGTAAACACATTTTTTATTTTTAATTTGTTTAAAAAAGAGATTAGTCTCAATAAAACAGAAATTCTCCTCACTAAAAAGACATAATTTCCACTGCAAATTAATAATCTGCAATTACGATTTATGCTGTTGAGAATAGGTGACATGAATCTTTTGTTGGAAATAGCTTTGTTACAATGGTGATATCAAGTTTCTGTACTTTCACGTATCAAGATAGAGGATTGCGGTGAGCTTCGGTTACCACTCCACAGTCAAAACCTGTCTGAGAAGACAGCAGGATTTTCGTATCTGTACCAGCTTTCAAACTACACATATTTACAGGCAACTTCTGAAACTTCGGAGTCTTGAATATTCTTCGTAGCATTCTTGTTAGGGTTTGGCAACCTTATTCTCAGTTTTTAGAGTGTTATTGGCTGAACGATGATCAGACCCACCAAGAGTAAGGCAAGCGTGAAATGAAGTGACAAGAGGTAAGTTTACAGAACAAGAGCAAGATAAATTCACCACAGATGACAAACAGACCCCTTGTAACTAAAAGGCCCTGTCTATGGTCTGGGGGTCTTGCTTTCTAGTGTCTAGATTGGGCCCTCCTTATGGTTCAGAGGTCACCACGGAATGTCCTTGCATGACAGTTGGGAGTTATTATCACCTGAACCGTAGCATGCCCATGTGGACTTCCTGTGACCCTCTAGGGAAGCTCATTTTCAGGGTGAATTCCAATGCAGATTTAGGTTAATGACCACGATGATTAGCTTTAAGGTTATTCTGGGTCACATTCCAGATTCTATTTGGTCTGTGGGCTAAGGCATCCTCTGCATTAGTTTGCAGTTGGGGTGCTAAGTTCTGATGGTAGATTGGTAGGACTTTCCTTCCTCCCTCAGCTGTGGTAGTTCCTCAAGGGTGCCCACCTCTGCCCCCTAGGAGGCGCTAGAGATCTTCGCTATCTACCTAACATTCTGAGCACCAGAAATGAGAATTCACATGAAGGACCTTAAAATAGACGTACTCAATATTCCACAAGAGCTTTGTATCAGTGGTTTTCTTTGGCTTTCTAGCAATCTATAACACTATTTAATTTTTATTTTTTCAATATTTTTAAGACAGAATCTTCAGACAAGAGGGAGTTTATTAGTTTCTTAAAAGTAATTTGTCTTTGTATTAAGCAAGGTAATTTCAACCTCAACTTAAACCAGAGCTCTGATACGTGTAAATGTTAAGTTATTGGCTGGTTGAAGAAATTGCCACGAAATTAGGTTATTTAAACAAAGACTTGAATACTTAACCTTTATTTATAGCACTACTTCTATAAAACTTAGGGAAATCAGAATATTTCACACCAAAATCTATTTTCATAACATTTTGAGACAGCTACCATAGGTTCAGCAGACAGAAGTAATGTTGCAAAGCTGTCTTTTTTGAGGGGGGGAATTTGTATCTGTAGAGAATCTTCATTAATATATTCAGATTTTTCCCTTATCTGATCTGGGAAAGATTAACTGAAGAGTCTGACACTTTTAAAGGTCTGAAAAGAAATATTTATCATTTATTTTTCTGAAGGTTGCTACCTACACCAGACATCATCTACAAAACAAGACCACCTTTGCTAGCCAAGTTTCTTCCTTTCTCCCTCCCATTATCTGTCTTTCCATTAAAACCTGTTTGCTACAATTCAAGATCCCAGTCTTTCTAAAAGTCTATACCTCCTGGATAGGTTGAGTATACATTCTGAAGGCTCCCATGTATACAGTTAAATAAATCTGACATGCCCCTTTTGCCTGTTAATCAATCTGCCTCATGGTGTTGCCACCCAATCAGGTTTATCTTCCCCTCCCTCAGAGGAAGCCAATACCCAGAGGCAGGGTTTACAGCAGAGAATGAGTTCATTCTGCACAGTGCTAAGTGGGGCAACAGGAGAAATTTCTCAAATACATCTTCTCCGAGAATTTGGGAGATCGGTTTTGTAAAGACAGTTTGGCTGATTAGGCAATCAGAATCTGCTTATTGGCTGGGTTCCTGGTGGAACCATCAGTCCCTTGATATGGTCGGATGCCTGGGTGGGTCAGCTAATCCACCAGAAGGCAGGACCCAGAAGATATCCCCCAAAACTAGCCTTAGATTTCACGGAAGTGATGTCAACTATAGACCAAGTTAAGAATCTCTATAGACACCAAATATGTGACTCCAGAGGAGCAGATGGGGGGGTGGTAGCTAATTAATATCATTCTGAGCTAAGCCTGTTTCTTCACAGAGTTTTTAGGCCTTACTCTAGTTCTTGCCTTGTACTCCTTTATCAATTTGTAAGGGAAATTTCAATGTCAACATTTTTTAGCAAACCTTTGGGACCAAGGGCAGTTGTTCTCACCAAACTCATATGGCATTAAGAAAGACAAACTGGTTTAACAATATAAAGATAAGTTTTTGTCTTATATTCTTGAGATTGACTCATTTACTTTTCTTTATGGGAAATTACTAAATGAAATGAGGATTACTTTATATTAAAATGTCAAACATTTTAATTAAAATGTCAAACATAAGATTTTCTAAGCAAGGTGAAAGCAAAACTAAGGCTTAGATTTAGGGACCCTAACATTTCTCTCCTAACTCCCCCAAAGAAACCCAATAAAATAGTTAGGAAAATGGTTGTGATGCATTTTCTTTTTTTCTTTTTAGTAGCAGAAAATTCCTCAACCAGACTCCCAGGAAACACAGCACCACCTCCCATTCTTAAGAAATTAAATTGTTATAGGTCAAGGTTGGAGCATCACAAATATTTTAAGTATATAATTTAAGTAAAGGAAATATATATATATGTATATATGTATAAACACATATGTACATAGACATATATAATGTATACATATGTGTATAGATGTATATATGTAAAAAATGTGAATCAAGAAGATAATTAAAAGTAACTTAGGGTCAAATAGCAATGAAATAACTAAAATAAGTAATACTGTATTGAGATGACCCCCTCCCTTTGTGTTTTCCTTGGTTATAATGGTACATAATTTAGCTTCTCTCTTCCCAAAGCCTACACCTTATTCAAGTTAAGCCCTTGTAAAACCATGTCTCTGTTCTTCAGTCCTCATTTTTTTTCTTCTCAATGACACCATATAATAAACTTTCTAATAATTCACTGTCTTATATTTCTCACTCTTGTTTGGGTTTAAATGTTTTTTTCCTAACTAAGTTATAAACGCCTCCAGGATAAGGAGGAAAGAATATCATTCCCCTCTTCAGGGTCATCAAAGTATTATGCTTAGCACAGATACCCAATAAATATTGTTGATTATCAGTTTGAATATAAAGATTCAACAGAGTTGTCTTTTAAGCTAAAATATAACTGTCCTGTAACCCAGGAGAATAATGTAAAATTACAAAATAAAGTATTGAAAGCAGTTGAACTCTTTGACTAGAGGATTTTTTAAAGCTACCTGTTAGCAGATGTTCAGGTATTAAAATAAGAAATGCTAAGTAGGAAAACAACTTTCAAAGATCACGGCCAGGTGTGGTAAACCCTTGAGGGTTGACAATAAATAATAAAAATAAATAAAGAAGCAAAACTAATAAGAAAGGCAAAATATACTTCTATAGGATACATTCCTTTGCCTATTGACAGATTAAATTCCCCAGAATAGCACCCTTAATATTACCACTTCATATGGAAAAGGAGCAGGTGTGAGATGAGGCACATTTGCATGTCCATATGATTTCATATAATTTATGTCTGTCTTCATAGGCTGAGCAATTTATTTAATTGGCTTAAAATTTATGATTTTATCACAGCCATCCAGAGATATTTAAAAAGTTATTATATTTCATTAGCTAAGACTATTTACCATGATTCATAGATTATTCCCATCAGACACTGAATACCTTGGCTAGTTGTTTCTTTGAACAGTTTTCACTGTTATTCTTTCTACTGTCTTAACCATGGCCAAGACTTCTCTTCCGTCAAATATAAACCAGTGCCTTGTCCTATTAGCTTCTATTATGCAATTTCTGCTACCTGTACTATTGCCCAATTAATTGTAAAGTAGTGCTTTCATCTTGTTAGCAATACCCTACATTTTTCCTATAAATACAGATACATCAAACTTACATTGATCCTTCCTCAAACTTACATTTATTCATTGCATAAAATACAAGCACTTTTAATTTGCAAAAATCTCAATAACATGATATATATATATATATATATATATATATTTTTTTTTTTTTTTTTTTTTTTTTTTTTTTTTTTAAAGTTTTGTGGCCGGGGGTGGTTTTTACCAGCCACCGACACT
>CAUYPK010084783.1:0-10748 GCA_963574355.1 Loris lydekkerianus | reverse complement strand
TTTTGTCCTCCTCCTGGGGTCCAGAAGTCCCTTGCTGGCTCCCTGTATCCTCAAAGGGATGATCATAGGCAGATCCCACTGGCCAGAGATGTCTGGAGTCTTGTCTCCCCAGACTCGCTGTGCCCAGTTGCAGGGAAGCTGTTATTCAGCCGCCATCTTTAATCCAATCTAAAGAACTCCACATTTACTTTTTTTTTTATATTTATTTTTATTATTTTTTGGAGACAGCATCTCACTAATTCGCCCTGGGGTTAAGTACCATGGTGTCATAGCTCACATCATCCTCAAACTCTTAGGCTCAAGTGATTCTCTTGCCTAAGCCTCCCAAGTAGCTGGGACTATAGGCACCTGCCACAGCACCTGGGTCTCATCTTGCTCAGGCCTATCTCAAACTGCTGAGCTCAAGCAATCTGCCCGCCTCAGCCTTCCAGAGTGCTAGGATTATAGGCATGACCCACTCTGGCCAGCACACACATTTAATTTTTAAATAGCAAAAAAAAAAAAAAAAAAAAACCCTGCTTGTTTATACAACACACATGTGATGTATATATATGTGTATATATACATATGTATAGATAAATATAATAGATATGGAAAGAAAGAGAAAGAGCTGTCTAAAAGTATATGATCCAATATCTTCCGAACTTTTAACCAGTGGTGATTACTGGAGATTAGTATTGGAATGAACAAAGTTTTTTCTTTAATTTTTGTTTGACTTAAATTATAGTTTTTATTTTCTCTTTTGTATTCTTTAAATTGTTTATAACTATTGTGGGATATTACTGTGTTGTTGTTTTGTTTTGTTTTTTGAGACAGAGTCTCACTCTGTTGCCCTGGGATTGAGTGCCCATGGCATCATCATATGTCACAGCAACCTCAAAGTCTTGGGCAAGCAATCTTTATGCCTCACCTTTCCAAGTAACTGGGACTACACGTACCTGCCACAATGCCCAGCTAAATTTTTGTATTTTATTAGAGATCAATTCTCATTCTTGCTCAGGTTGATCTCCAACTCCTGAGCTCAAGTGATCTACCTGCCTCAATCTCCCAGAGCACCAGGATTACAGGCGTGAGCCACCACACCCAGCCATTACTATGGTTTTTTTTAAAAAAGTATTCAGAAAATCTTTAGTTCATTGTACAGACGTACAGACAATTACAATAAATTGTGTGTTGACTGTGGTCTGCCAAAGCAGTGCACTGAGGAAAGGTGACAGTTTAGCAAAATAGTACAGGCTTGTGAATAAGGGCAGGAAAATCTACTATAATGACTTTTTAAACAGCTTTAAAGCATGCAAAATTACTTTCATAATTTCTCCCTTTTCTGAAAGTGACTTGTCCTACCTAGGCAAAATGCAAGTATGATTTTGATAGGTAGCAACCAACATCTGATTTATTTTACTACACACAAAAAAACATCTACCAGATGCAATTTGAATTTCTCTTCCTATGTCAACTGGGTAAAAAGCAAAATGGAATGATGATGAGGAAGAGGTAGAGGAAGAAGACACTGATGATGACAGAAATACTGCTTAGTACATGTCCGGCTCTGTACTAAGCATGTCACCTGCAGAACAATCCTACAAGGTATCCACTACGATTAATGTTATCTGCATTTTGCAATCAAGGAAACTGACACTTAGCCTACATCATACAACCAGCACTGTGGACACTGAAATTTGACCTCATACAGTCCTGGTCCAGAGCTCTTTTTATACTGCTTCTCCATGGGAGTAATGATAAATGGTCTCTGTGTATGTATAAAAATTTTTTAAATCAAGGAAGTTTGATAGTTAAGTTTTCACTACCTAAAACCCATTTCCCATTATCCTTGGGCCATAGCTAACTGAAGTTAAGTCTTCATTTATGTCCCTGATCTTGGTTTGGGCATCACACTAATTCAGAGGTAGTCAAGTTGTCTAGGTTGCTTCTAGAACCACATATCAGTCTGTCTGTGCTATAAGCATTCTCTGTGCCAGGCAGAATTTGATCTACCACTATTCTAATGGTGAAATTAGAGAGCTCAAACAACAGCTGATTGCACCCCATGAGATCCACTAAAATCTGACAGCAGGTGTATTCACCAATTTTGACCATAATGACAGCAATAAGGAGACTTTCTGTTAAAGGGACAAGAGAACAGATATCTGGCACCAGGCACTGGAAAAAGCAAGACACTTTTAAACAAGTACCACATGTGGTGACTCATTAGATGTTGAGAGCTAATAAGAGGCTGAAGATTTTTAACTTAGCACCGACGCTGTGGACAGCGGGATATCCTAACATCTAGAAATTGAGAATGAATCCGGAGGTGGTGATAAATCCTGTGCTGATGCCTGGTGTGTGGAACTGTTATATTTTTAGGGTAAAGGTAAAGATGTAAAAATCTAAGAGAGTCTTAGAGTGAAGCAAATACACTGAGAGACCTGCACATTTGTGGATTCATCATTCCCCGAGCGAGTACTGTATGGTAGGTAGCACCCTGGCTTTCAGAACATGGCAGTGGAGTGAAAGAGAAGTGGTAGTCTAAGCAAAAAGAAAAAAACAACTAGAATGATTACAACATGCAATAAGTATAATGATACTAGAAACATAGGCTATCATGGGGGCCACTGTCTAGAGGAGTGAAGAGATTCCCATGGCAGTGTGGGCCCAGGACAGGGACCAGGAATAACACAAAGACGGAGGAAAGCCCAATAAGAGGGACACCAGAGTGCGAGGAGGTCAGAGAGGGAGGAGATGGGGGTGATGCGTGGTGAGAAATGAGGATGGGGAGGGGGCAGACATTGGTGTTCTATGCAAAAGTATCTCTATTGTACAGAAA
The DNA here is from genome assembly GCA_963574355.1 of Loris lydekkerianus. Classification (NCBI taxonomy): domain Eukaryota; kingdom Metazoa; phylum Chordata; class Mammalia; order Primates; family Lorisidae; genus Loris; species Loris lydekkerianus. The sequence goes on along the minus strand of CAUYPK010084783.1, from coordinate 7,924 downwards.
GTTATTTTAATAGCAAGTTTTTTAAAACATCCAGCCAACCAACAGATCCATTTTGAGAAACTACTATGTGCCACACAGTAAATAAGACAGCCTCTGTCCTCAAGGAGCTTGCTTATCTATTATTAGAGGGATCCAAATTTAAAAAGAAAGTAAAATTTAAAAGCACCTAACAACTGGTAGGAAGAAGATGAAATAGACTGCTATGAAAAAGAACAAGTAAAGGAGCAGAGGCACATTACCTCTGGTGGTCAAGAAAGACTTCTCTTGTGAAGGAAATATTTGAATAAAAAGTGACTGCACAGTCTTTGGAGCACGAATGGAGCCAGATGTGAGAATTGACTCTTTGTAAACTCTGTGATCTTAGGAACATTATATAATCTTTCTGAGTCTTCAGTTTGCCATTTGCTAAATCAGAGACAGAAAAGGAAAGTTTTATATAGTTTCATAATAAGAAAAGAAAAAATTACTGAGTCTCCAACAATCACTGCAGCAATATTTTTCAGTCCAAATGATAAACACACACACACACACACACATATATATATATATATGGACTTTTAGTAAAAAAAAATATGTATTTTTCTTTCTTTTTTTTTTTTTTCTCCTGAAAAATATGGACAGGTCTAACTGGTCCTGATGTATATGTTCACATGGTCACCTTCACTTTTGCAACTAGGATAAAGTGACCTGCAATTTACCACTGGTGTTAATAGGCCAGGACCACAAATACCCACATCTACAGGGGCCTCTTTTCTCAGAAAGCTTGATTAGTACTTACACGAGCTCTGACCAGTCATCATAATGATATCAGATACTCATGTTAGTTTTGTAGTGATGCCATAACAAAGTGTCACACACCAGGTGGCTTAAACAACATAGATATATTATCTCATAGTTCTGCAGTCCTGACATCTAAGGACAAGGTATTGGCAGCTTCGGTTCCTTCTGAGGGTTATGAGAATCTGTTCCATGCCCCTGGTGGTTTGCTAGCAATGTGTGGCGTTGCTTGGCTGATAGACGCATCGCCCCGATCTTTGTCTTCATATTTGCTTGGTATTCTTCCTGTGTGTCTGTCCTTTCACATGGCATTCTCTTCATAAGGACACAGTTGTACTTGATTAGGCGTCCACCCTACTTCACGTGACCTCGCCTTAACATTAACAAGTTACATCTGCAATGACCCTATTTCCAAATAAGGTCCCTTCTTATTCTGAAGTACTGGGAATTAGGATTTCAATATATGAATTAGAAGGCAGCAGGACACAATTTGATCCATAAAAAAATTAAAAAGAATTATCTTTATTTTACATTTATTTATTTACTCTCCCCTGAAAAAAGATTACATTTGGACTTTTCTAGTTTTTTTAAAAAACTGATTCTTTTCAATAGATCTTCACAATTACTTAGGATATTGTTTTTAAAGCTATTTCCTTCGAAAATATTCTACCTTGTTAAAAAATATACAGCATTATAAAAAGGAATTAAAAATGGAGATGAATTCGATGCAGACCTCCCCCACAGGGCCACCACTGCCACCACTTGTTCTCAAGTTGACATTTGAGTCTCCAGGGTAATCATAAACATGGAATTCATTCTGAAAATCTCCGCTGCCCCGTTGGAACAACTGTTAGTGTTTATAAGGCACATAGTATTATGAAGATTACATTTATTTTAGATTAGTCTGGGGGCTGGCATTATTTTTCTAAAAGTCTGAAGATGAAATTACAAATTTAAACAGTTCCTGTTAGTAGCAAAGCCTGCTGTTTGGTGTAGCAGATGCTGTCAGTGTTTTGTCCACATCCTGTGGGCACCCATCCTACTAACAGCACCTGCAATTCTCTGCCAGAGGGCTTTGTTTAGGCCTGCGTGAAGTGCAGGCTGGAAGTGCTGGGGGGTTAACACCACTGGGAGCACTCCTCAGCCAGTAGTAGATGGGATTTGGCAGATGAATGTCCCAACTTCTTTGCAACTTGGTAGGGAAATGTCTGTGCTAACTCCCAGCAACCCTAAGAAATGTCTGCTCTGATCTCCAGTGTTCCCAGCTGCATTAAGCTCCAGTTGTGCATTCTTGCAACTTGTTTATAATGCACCCTGTTTTAGTTGCCTTCCCTTCGTCCTCTTACTTCCCTGCTTCCCCAGCATTTCTTGGCTTCATCTCCTAAATAAACTACTTATACATTTGATCTTAGAACAATGAAGGTTTGAACTACTTTTTTCAATAAATACATTGGAAAACATTTTGGAGATTTGAAATGATGTGAAAAGCTTGTAGATGAATTGCATGACCCAGAAATATAAAAAATAAGAATAATTAGGTATGTCACTAAAGTATGAAATATATGTAGATATTAGTCTATTTTGGCTACCATAAAACCAACACAAATCTCTTATAAAAATGTTTTAAGTTATCAAAGCTTAAACACATAAACATAGACCATACATAGTGCCATTCTCAATAGAGAGAAATGTAAACAAATTTACTATTACAGTAATTTTGTAACCACCTGCTATTGTCCTGAGTTCAAATGTTGGGATTATCTACCATGTGACATGATCACTACACCTGTGTGGTGGAGAACAAGTCCGCAGCACCCTGCAGACACACACACTGGACCTGCTAGTTTGCACTGATACACTTGATACTGAAAGGGCTCCGTGCTGAGCCCCCAACAGCTGCCACTGCTGCATTGCTGGGTGATGTACTTCCAGCTGCAGGGACTCTGGGTCTCAACAATGATTTTTTTTTTCAAGAGAATCCTCAAAGAACTCAAATTAGACCTCCCATTTAAGCCTGAAATCCTATTACTAGGAATCTACCCAGAAGAAAAAATATCCTTTTGTCATAAGGACATTTGTACTAGACTGTTTATCGCAGGTTAATTTATAATCTCAGAAACAACCTAAATGCCCACCAACCCAGGAATGGATTAACAAGCTGTGGTATATGTATAACATGGAATACTATTCAGCCATTAAAAAGATGGAGACTTCACATCTTTTGTATTAACCTAGATGGAGTTGGAATACATTCATCTTGGTAAAGCATCACAAGAATGGAGAAGCAAGAATCTAATGTACTCAATTCTAATGTGAAGCCAGTAGACAATCTAGTACATATCCTCATAAAAGAAAAACTCAAATCAAGTCAAGGTGGTGGGTAGGGGAATGAAGGAGTGGGGAGAGGGGAGGTAAGAGGGACATGGGGGTCATGACATATGGCACACTTCTTGGGGGTGGTACACAATTATAAGAGGGACTTTACCTAACAAATGCAGTCAGTGCAACCTAATTCTTTGTACCCTCAATGAATCCCAAACAACAACAACACAAAAAATGAATCATGAAACATAAGAAAAAATGAACAAAAAAACTAATGATTCTTTCATTTTTGTCAACAGGTAGACTGATTTATAGGAACATTGTGACTTGAGCCCTCCAAAATTAACTGGTGAAGAACTAAGAAGTTTTACAACCTCATCAGACCCCCCACTGATACCCAACTGAGATGTCTATGGTTCTTGGTATCTTCTTACAACTTCCCTTAACAGAAAAAGGAGTCTGAAGTTCATAATAACTGAAGATGGTTTTTTGGAACAGTAGTCCATAATCTTCTCAGTTTTCTGGCTCTCCGAATAAAAGTCACTTTCCTTGCCTTCCCACAAAAGTAAATAAATAAAACACCATCTGACACTTCTCATCTCTGAGTGAGCAGCTCATCTCTTCAGCAAATTGCATATCACAGTAAAAATTGCTCTTTTGTGGTTCTTGTGTATTTATCATCTTATTCCATAGTGCAATACCCTAAACCTTGAGTAACACAAGGGGGCTCAAACAAAGAACCATTAGAAATGTTGGAAGTGCTCCCAGGAAGCAGAGAAAAATCATGACATTAGAAGAAAAAATTGAATTGTTTGATACATACCATAGATTAAGGTCTGCAGGTACGGTTGCCAGCCATTTCAAGATAAATTAATACAGGGTAAAAACCATTATAAGAAAAAAATTGTGAGATTGTCACTGCAGCTGTGCTAGCAGGCAAGAAAACCTTACACTTTTTGTGAAATACCTTTGTATTTCATATTGAAAATGCAGTTTTTATGTGGGTACAGGTTTATAGTAAGAAAGGTATAACTGTAGACTGTAATATAATTCACAAAGAAAGGAAAGTCATTATATGAAAGTGAAAGCAAAAGGAAAGTGAAGGATCTAAACCTGGAGAATTTAACGGCAGCAAAGGATGGTTTGATAATCTTAGAAAGAGGTTTGGCTCAAAATGTCCAGATAACAGGAGAATCTGCTGACTAAGAGGCAACAGATGAACTCCCAGACTATATTCCATTAAGAAAATCATTAAGGAAAAAAGATATCACCCTGAATAGCTTTTTAATGCAGATAAAAATGCCATATTCTGCAAAAGAACACCAAAAAAGAAATTCATTAGGAAGGAGGAGAGCAAGCACCAGGATTTAAGGCAGGAAGGGATAGGCTAACTCTAATATTTTGTGCAAATGCAATTGGATTTATGATTAATACTGCCCTTAGCTAAAGCTACTAACTTCAAAGCCTTGAAAAGAAAAGATAAACACCAGATTTCAGTATTTGGGTTATACAAAAATAAGACCTAGACCAGTGTTTTTCAACCTTTTTTATCCCATGGCACACTGGAACCTATAGTTAAACTCCCATGACACACTTAAATTATGTTGATTTAAAAAAAAAAGTATACTTATTGTGCTTTGAACTTGTTCAAAAAATAATTTAATTAATGATCTTTAAAATTTTTCATAGCACCCCTCACAGCATACCAGTGTGCGGCAATACACTGGTTGAAAATCACTGGCCTAGACATTGAGAATCACTTCTCTGGATTGGTTCCATCAATGCTTTGTTCTTGAAGGCAGAAAGTGCCTTATCAGTAAAGAAATGCTTTTTAAAATTCTTTTGACATTGTAAAATGCCCCTAGTCACCCAGCACCCCATGAGTTCAGTACTGAAGGTATTGAAGTATACTAATTGCCCCCAAACACATTTCCAAATCAGTCTTTACATTAGGAGGTTGTAAGGGCCTTTAATGCTTATTACACATAGTACTCTATGGAAAGGATTATCAACACTATGTAAGGGAACACCAATAGGAAAACTATCATGAAAGTTTGGAAAGATTATGCCATTGAAGATGCCATTGTTATCATAGAAAAAGCTGTGAAAGCTCTCAAGCCTGAAATAGTAAATTTCTGCTGGAGAAAACTGTGTCTAGATGTTGTGCATGACTTCACATGATTCACCACACAGCCAATCAAGGAGATCATGAAAAAGATTGTGGATATTGCAGAAAAGGTGGGAGAGGTGAAGGGTTCTCAGATATGGATCTTGGAGAAATTCAAAAGCTAATAGACCCTGCACCAGAAGAATTAAAAAAAGATGACCTGACGGATGTGAATGCTTCCAAACCAGTGCTAAACAATGAGGAAGAAGGAAGAAGGAGCAATGCCAGGAAACAAATTGACATCAGACAATGTGATAGAAGCGTTCGAGTTTTCAAGACTGCTTTTGACTTCTTTGATGACATGAGTTCTTCTGTGACATAGGCAGTGAAACAAAAGCAAATGGAGGTAGAAGGATTGGTTCCATCTAGGAACATTTTAGAGAAATGAAAAAGCAAAAAGGTTGGAAAGAAATTACAATGTATTTCCATAAATTTACAGCAAGCATGTGTGCCTCTCCTGCCTCCCTTTCCACATTCCCCGTGTCTTTGGCCCCTGCCACCACTGAAAAAGGAAGACCACCCCCCACCTCCTTGGCCCACTCAGTGAGAAGATGAGCAGGATGGTTGGTGGTTTTTATAACGATCTACTTTCACTTAATGCATACTAAATATATTTTCTCTTCTTTATGATTTTCTTAATAACATTTTCTTTTCTCTAGCTTACTATAGTGTAAGAATGTAGTATATAAAAAAGATAATAACAAAAGTATATGTTAATTGACTGTTTATATTATCAGTAAAGATTTCAGGCAACAGTAGCCTCTTAGTATGTAAGTTGGGGAGACTCAAAAGTTATATGTGATTTTTGACTGGATGGAGAGTTAAGACCCACAACCCCTGTGTTGTTCGAGGGTCAATGGACATTGTTTCTGATCTGCTTCTGGGGTTGCCCAAACTGAGACCATTATCTTCCTAACAGCTATTCTCTTCTTTCTTATTTACATGACTTTAACTTTTCTAAATTTCCCACTCTCCTCTCAGTGACATGGACGTTAAGTAAGGTTGGCCCACCCCTGCCCTGAGAAAAGCCCTGAGTGGTCTGGATCACTCGCAGCATTCCCATGCTTCTGGGCATGAACAGGTGGCCAATGAGACATGAAAGACATTCAGCTAGAGAACATTAGAGACAGAGGAAGAGCCAGTTTATTTTCAGTCTTTAGATTTTGTTGTGTCTAGATGATATGCCAGAACTGCTGCATCCCTCTTATAAAAATATGTGGAGATTTTGGGAAGGCAGCATCAAAGCAGAGGAAGGCAGAGCTGTGAGAACCCCCAAGAAGAGCTCGAGCTCTAATTGCCCCAAATCTGGAGCTGCTCTGCCTTTAGAATCCTTGTTACATGAAATAATTCTGATTGTATAAAGCTGTCAAGCTGGGATTTTTTTTTTTTGTTGTTGTTACTGTGGACGCAAAGTATCTAACTAGTATATTTTTTATGAAAAAAATATTTTTTAAAAAACCATGTTACAAATCTGAAGAAGGACTGATGACCAGAATCTACAGAGAATTTGAATTAATCAACAAAAAAGAGCAAACAATCCCATATCTCACTGGGCAAGAGACATGAATAGAACCTTCCCCAAAGAAGACAGATAAATGGCCAAAAAACACATGAAAAACTTGCCATCATCCCTAATAAAAATAATGCAAATCAAAACCACTCTGAGATATCACCTAATCCCAATGAGATTAGCCCACATCACAAAGTCCCAAAACAGCCGATGTTGGCGGGGGACTGCTGGCGAGATGTTTTACTCTGTTGATAGGATTGCAAACTAATACAGCCTCTACAGGAAGAAGTATAGAAAATCTTCAAAGAGCTAAAAGTAGACCTTTCATTTGATTCCGCAATCCCCTTACTAACCATCTACCTAGAAGAAAAAAAAAATTCATTTTACCATAAGGGCATTTTCTCTGTAATGTTTATAGCAGCTCAGTCCACAATTGCCAAAATGTGGACTCAACTGAAGTGCCCATCAACCCATGAATGGATTAATAAATTGTGAAGTGCATACACCATGGAATACTACTCAGCCATAAAAAGATGGAGATTTCACATCTTTTATATAAACCTGGATGGAGTTAAACAACATTCTCCTTAGTAAAGTATCAGAAGAATAGAAAAATTAAGTATCCAATGTGCCCAATACTAACATGAAACTAGTAGATGAAAAACAACACGCCCACACAAGCAGAAAACACAATTAAACTCAATTAATTGAGAGTGGAGGAGGGAGAGGGATTGGTATGCTTTCTCCTAATGAGTACAATGTAAGGACATATGCACATTTTCTTGGTGAAGGACTCAACTGTAACTTGGACTTTAACAAATACAAACAATGTAACCTAATAATTTGTACCCTCATATTAATCTGAAATGAAAAATAAATATATAATTTATAATAAATAATCATTAATTTTTTTTAAAAAGTCTCACAATCCTTATAATGTCAAGAGCCTGGATATGGCCACGAAAGCAGAAATCAAGAGCCAAAAGAGGTCAAATACATCAGAACAACAGGTCAGGGCAGGGGAGGGAATATGGAATTATGTTTACTAAGCAATCTTGACAAGTAAAGCTAGAATTTACAAATACCAAGGCAGAATACAAATGTCTACATACAATAACTAAGAAAATGCCATGAAGACTACGTTGAAC
>CAUYPK010084779.1:0-27161 GCA_963574355.1 Loris lydekkerianus | reverse complement strand
CTGCCCATCCTCCCCCCTCGCTCCCCTTCCTCTCCCTTTTACCCCCTATTCTTAGGTAATAACTGGGTTATAGCTTTCATGTGAAAGCCATAAATTAGTTTCATAGTAGGGCTGAGTACATTGGATACTTTTTCTTCCATTCTTGAGATACTTTAAGAAGAATATGTTCCAGCTCCATCCATGGTAAACATGAAAGAGGTAAAGTCTCCATCTTTCTTTAAGCCTGTATAATATTCCATGGTGTACATATACCATAATTTATTGATCCAAACGTGGATCGATGGGCACTTAGGCTTTTTCCATGATTTAGCAATTATGAATATGACTGCAATAAACATTCTGGTATAAATATCTTTGTTATGATGTGATTTTTGGTCTTCTGGGTATATGCCTAGTAGAGAAATTATAGGATTGAATGGCAGATCTATTTTTAGATCTCTAAGTGTTCTCCATACATCTTTCAAAAAGGAATGTATTAATTTGCATTCCCACCAGCAGTGTAGAAGTGTTCCCTTTTTGCCACATCCATGCCAACATCTCTGGTCTTGGGATGTTGTGATATAGGCTATTCTTACTGGAGTTAGATGATATCTCAAAGTAGTTTTAATTTGCATTTCTCTGGTGATTAAAGATGATGAGCATTTTTTCATATGTCTGTAGGCCATGCTTCTCTCTTCTTCAGAGAAGTTTCTCTTCAAGTTCCTTGCCAGCCAAGAATAAGATAAGAATCACTTATTCTTTTCTTGCTAATACGTTTGAGTTCTCTGTAGATTCTGGTTATTAAACCTTTGTTGGAGATAACCTGCAAATATCTTCTCCCATTCTGAGGGCTGTTTGCTTGCTTTACTTACTGTGTTCTTTGCTTTGCAGAAGCTTTTTGGTTTGATCAGGTCCCAGTAGTGTATTTTTGAAGCTGCTTCAATTGCCCGGGGGATCTTCCTCATAAAATACTCACCCAGACCGATTTCTTCAAGGGTTTTCCCTGCACTCTCTTCTAATATTTTTATAGTTTCCTGTCTTATGTTTAAATCTTTAATCCAGTGAGAGTCTATCTTAGTTAATGGTGAAAGGTGAGGGTCCAGTTTCAATCTTCTACAGGTTGCCAGTCAGTTCACCCAGCACCATTTGTTAAATAGGGAATCTTTTCCCCACTGAATGTTTTTAATTGGCTTGTCAAAGATTAAATAACAGTAAGTAGCTGGATCTATCTCTTGGTTCTCTATTCTGTTCCAGACATCTACTTCTCTGTTTTTCTGCCAGTACCATGCTGTTTTGATCACTATCAATTTATACTATAGTCTGAGGTCTGGTAGTGTGATTCCTCCTGCTTTGTTTTTATTTCTGAATTCTTCTGCCTCAGCCTTCCAACTAGCTATGACTACAGGTCTGCACCACCACACCCAGATGATTTGTCTTTGTAGAAATGGGGTCTTGCTCTTGCTCGGGCTGGTCCCCCAGTCCTGACTTCAAGAAAACCTCCTGCCTTGGCCTTCCAAGCTGATGGATTACAGGAATGAGCCACTACAAAGACCCCAATGGCAATTATATCAACAACAATCAATAAATGAGATTTAGTTTAATTATAATGCTTCTGCACATCTAAAGAAATAATCAACAAAGCAAACAGACAACCTACAGAATGAAAGTAAGTATTCTCAAGCTGTATTTCCAATAAAGGGTTAATAAAAAAAATCTATGAAGAACACATGCAAATTAGCAGGGAAAAAAACATTAAAAAGTGGGAAAAAGATACAACAGAAGCTTTTCAAAAGAAGATAGACAAAAGGCCAATAAACATATGAAAAATGCTTAACATCACTCATCATCAAGAAAATGCAAATTAAAACCACAATGAGATATTACCTTATCCCAGTTAGAGAGACTCTTACTAAAAAATCCAAAAAAGTACATGCTGGTGGCGATACAAAGATAAATAAACACTTAGGCACTGTTGGTGGGACTGAGAATTAGTACAACCTCTGTGTAGACTAGTACGCAAATTTTTCAAACAACTAAAAGTAGATCTACCATGCATATAGCAATCCCACTCCTGGGTATTTACCAAAAGTAAAGAAGTCATTTTATCAAAAAGATACTTGCATAAAAATGTTTATTGTGGTCCAATTCACAATTACAAAGATGTGAAATCAATCCAAGTGCTCATCAATTAATGATCCAACAAAAAATGTGGTATTTGTGCACCAAGGAATACTACTCAGCTTAAAAAAAGGATAAATTAATAGCTTTTGCAACAATTTGAATGGAACTAGAGACCATTAAACTAAGAGAAGTAGCTAAAGAATATAAAGTTGAACATCACATGTACTCTCTACTAAATCGGAACTAACTGAGGAGCACATATATACACACAGAGAAGCAAAACTCAGTGGAAATCAAGCAGGGGAGGTTGGGGAGGATGTGTGAAAATCAACCAAAGTACAATTAACATTATCTGGGTGATGAGCACATTTAACAGCCCTGACTCAAGCATCACAAAAGCAAGCCATGTAACCAAAAACATTTGTACTCCCATAATATTTTGAAATCATAAAAAGTATAATGAAGTGCTTTGCTGAACTCAACTAACGAATGGCATTTTATTTTATCATAGAAGCCTATTAGATGATGTATGCTAATTAAAGAAGTTGAATTGGCTAAGGTATTTCTATATGTTTCCAACACTTCATCCATACCTCTGTTGCTGGCAAACAAGATATACAGACTTTTACACCATATGTCTTCTTCCTGAGACTTCCAGATGCCCTAAACTTATCTCTCTCTCTCTCTCTCTCTCTCTCTCTCTCTCTCACACACACACACACACACACACACACACACATACACACACACACTCATTCTTATGCAATCTTGATAATAAAGTGGTTATCATTGTCATTCCAGAGTGAGTGATGTGTTGGCTGGTCACATTTCATATTCTGAGACTGGGTTTTGACCAGGGTACAACCAAACAATGCCCACACCTCCCCTCACTGTGTTCTACCTCCCAGCTCCTCCACACTCAACAGCATCCCATCAGACCTAGGGTTTGCCCTGAGATTTTACCGCAAGTTCCTTTTCCCTAGGAAATGAGTCCTGAATGGGTAGATTATTTAAAAAACAAGTTGTTCTTTGACTTTACAAATGACTGTAATTACAATTATTCAGTTTTCTTTTCTTAAATAAAAGGAATACTCTCTTACTTAAATATTAGAGTCTCATGTTATATCACCCCACAGAGGCTTCACCACATTCTCCTCCTTACAGGCCTCACAAAATGCTGTTTAGGGCACTAATTTCTTTACAGATTTTTATTTTTACTTATTTATTTATTTTTTATTAATTTTAAATCATAGCTGTGTACATTAATGAAATCATGGGGCACCATACAATGGTTTTATAAACAGTTTGAGACATTTTCATCACACTGGTTAATATGGACTTCCTGGCATTTTCTTAGTTATTGTGTTAAGACAGTTATATTCTACATTTACTAAGTTTCATATGTACCCTTGTAAGATGCACCATAGGTGTAATTCCACCTATCACCCTTCCTCCACTCACCCTATCCCCTCCCTCCCCTCCCTCTGCCCATTCCCCATATTCTTAGGTTATAACTGGATTATAGCTTTCATATAAAATCCATACATTAGTTTCATAGTAGGGCTGAGTACATTGGATACTTTTACTTCCATTCCTGAGATACTTTACTAAGAAGAATATGTTCCAGCTCCATCCAGGTAAACATGAATGAGGTAAAGTCTCCATCTTTCTTTAAGGCTGTATAATATTCCATGGTGTACCTATACCACAGTTTATTAATCCATTTGTAGATCGATGGGCACTTGGGCTTTTTCCATGACTTAGCAATTGTGAACTGGGCTGCAATAAACATTCTGGTGCAAATATCTTTCTGGTAATGTGATTTTTGGTCTTCTGGGTAGTAGAGGAATTATTTTACAGATTTTAAAAATAATATATTTATCTATTCAATCAAGGAATGCTTAACAAATGCCTACTGACTTCAGTAGTATTGGGAAAGAGGCAAAAGATCAATCAGTGAGCCTCTGGGATCAGTCCTAAGAGGGAGGAAAGCGTGCTGACCTAGATGACCCTTGAAGAGCTCAGTACCCAACAGAATCAGACCTTGTGTGGGAGGGAATGGAGAAGATGGGTGTGAGCAGGTGGGTGGTTGCTACTGTTGAGGAAGATGAGGTCTGGTCAGAGAAAATTTTCTGTGCAAATGATCCGAGCCACAGAAAATATTTTGGAAATAAAGATTATTCTGCTGAAACAGAGAATGAAAAGGGGAGGGGTTGAAAAGGAGATAGGGTTAGCTGGTGGGACACAAAGCTGAGACTTGAATAGGTGACAATCTCACAAGGCTTTATAAGCTCATTTCAGTGGTGAAATACCATTAGAGAGTTTTTAAATCATCAGGAACATGATTCTCAGAATTTCATTTATTCTTGGCATCTGTTGGGTGATTTGGACGTCTGTTCTATCGTTAAAAATCAATAGCACCTTAATTATAACAAATCTACTAAAATTTAACTTGAGTTAAAAAATATTTGCACAAATAAAACACTTGGAGATTACATAGTACCTACAAATATACTTCTACATTTTATCATAAGACTAGTGTGATTTTTCCATTTTTATCAAAGACAAAAACGAAGTCTCAGAGATGTAAAGTGGAGTCTTGGGACTGGTTCTTATCCATGCCATTTTATCTCTACCAATACTTTGTTACCAACCTCCTGTTCTAGGCCAGAGAGAAGTGCCTTGTGCTCACTGAGATGGCTTGTAACAGACAATGTAAAGAAATAATATAAACAGAATGGCCAGTTGCAGTTGATTGACATTATATGCTTCTGCAAACCAGAAGATTTACAAGGCATTTGTGAAGGTCAAATGGTACAGTCAATGTGGAAATGACTAGGTATTCTCTTAGCTAAATATCTATCTATTTATATAGCACTATTTCCAATAAATTTATTTTAAAAACTGAAATTAAAAAATGGCAAAGTATACATGTTTTGAGGTACAATTTGTGTATACATTTTAATATTAACATAGTCTATCTTGGAAAAGGTACTTTAAAACAAGTATAAATTACTGCCTCTGCGAGGGGGACTAGGTTGGGAAGGAGATTAATTTCACTGTATATTCTTTTTTCTTTTTTTAGAGACAGAGTCTCACTTTATCACCCTCAGTAGAGTGCTGTGGCATCACAGCTCACAGCAACCTTAAACTCCTGGGCATAGGCAATTTTCTTGCCTCAGCCTCCCGAGTAGCTGGGACTACAGGTGCCCAATGCCCAGCTATGTATATCAATTTTTACTGCTTCTATTTTTTTTATAATGTTCATGCAATACATTTTCTTTTTTAATTTATTTTGTATTTATTTATTTTTATTAAATCATAACTGTATACATTGATATATTTATGGGGTTCAGTATACTGATTTGATATACAATGTGAAATGCTGACATTAAACTAAGTAACACATTCATCACAATTATACTCTTTTCTTAATAGTTTTGAAATGTACCATTGTGTCATGCAGGTTAGGTGAGGTCCCCCCCAAATACCCTCCTTCCTCCCCCTCCCCTTCCCTCTCTCTCCTCTTCCCTTCTACTTTATGGACTCTATGTTTTATTGTTCATATGAATGTGTAGGTGATTATATATTGATTTCATAGTAGTATTGAGTACATTGGATCCTTTTCTTCCCCATTCTTGAGATACTTTACTAAGAAGAATATGTTCCAGCTCTATTCAGGTAAACATAGAAGATGTGAAGTCTTTGTCTTTTTATGGCTGCATAGTATTCCATGGTGCACATATACCACAATTTGTTAATCCATTCATGGGTTGATGGGCACTTGGTCTATTTTCATATCTTGGCAATTATGAATTGGGCTTCAATAAACATTCTGGTGCAAATGTCTTTGTTGTAAAATAATTTTTGAACTCCTGGTATATAGCTAATAGAAGAATTGCAAGATCCAACTGTAGGTCTACTTTTAGTTCCTTGAGTATTCTCCAAACTTCTTTCCAAGAAGGTCACATTAGCTTCCCACCAGCAGTGTAGAAGTGTTCCCTTCTCTCCGCATCCACGCCAACTCAGAAGAGGTGTTTTAAACATAAACCTAAAGAAGGTAGGCAAAATAATGTTGACACTTCAGCAATACCTGACATTTGGTAACTAGTTTTCTAATGCATAGCAATATTCTCTGAGATTATATAAATCTTTGGGAAATAACATTTGTTCTGACTTAGAATTGTTATTTGGCATTACATCGCTCTGGGACAGTGCCTAGACACTGTAGTCCAAGAAACTTAGGGTGTTTCGTCTGTTGTTCAATTCCTGAGATGGGGTTGAATGTACCATATCAACAAATCAGCATTTGACCCTGAAACTCAATTGACAAAGTTCAAGTTCATCAAAACTGTAATTGAAATAGGAAGGGCAAAAGGGACCAAGAACCAGTGTTCTTAATGCTGTAGACCAGACTTTGAAAACTGTTTCCCACGGCATTATCAGAACCGTTTCTCAAAGAAAAGGAAATCCCATTCAAATGCATTTGGGAAATGCCATTTTTGGTTCTTCTTTGGGACTCTTACAAACTCTTGACTTGGTATTTTTTTTTTTTTTTTTTTTTTCTAGGAAGGCTTTTTACCATTATGTATGAACCACTCTTGGGGTAACAATGCCATAGCTGTGCAGTAAGTTATTGCCGCAATGGCCCCTTTTGGTCTGGCTTCAGGATAGACACAGCCCTGTGCATTCCTCTTCCACCTTCATTTCAAGCTGGGCTATGTGATTTGCTTTGTCTAGGGGGTATCAGCAAAGAGAAAAAGAGGATGTTTGATGAAACCTGCACACTAGGGCCTGACGTCTGGGATTGCTTTCCAGGGATCCTCATGCTCTGCACAAGTCCAGCACAGAAGACCAAGGAGAGACAAAGAACTCAGCCTTTTTGGCTGTGCAGGTGGGTCCAGTCCCCAGCCACTGGGCCTGGTGAATGTCAACTGCATGAGTGAGCCCAAGGGAACCGAGGATTGTGACAAATAAGAAATTATTGTTTGAAGCCATTAAGTTTTAGGATGTTTTACTTTGCAGCAACAGGTAACTGATTTAGATATTTAAATGTCAAGGGATGGCAGTGGTTCAAGAACAAGCTCGGTTCTGAACTCTGTACTTTGCTTCAGTTTCCTAATGTGCAGATAAAGGGGGTCAGAATTGACAGCATCTAACAAGCCGCTCAGCTCTAGTGGTGTGTTCAGTGTGAAAGAAATGTGTTCCATGTAAATGCTGCATTATTTTGGCATTCATTTGACCCCAAACTGCAGGGCTCGAGGTTAGCACATATCTTGCAAGTGAAAAAAGAGCCACCTTTGAGGTTGGGCAATTCTGGCTTCCAGTTTTGCAGGCTGACTAAGGCCAGGTGTGACACTACAGTATCTAAGTCTGGAGTGTGATTCTTAGCGAATTGAAAGATGAGGTGACAGGCTGCAGGTCAGACTCTCAGCCTCCTCACTTTTGTGGGCCCAGTGAGTCTGTCGAGTCTGTGGGCAGCAGCGCGACCCTGAGTGTGCTCAGCAGTGTTTGTGTCTACAGCGCACAGAACGGAAGAGCAACAAAACCACCTCGCCAGCCAAGCTAACGTCCGAGAGCAACAGAAGTGTGTGATCACACTCTGTTTATTTGTGGTTCTTTTAAGTGATGTCCAGAGACCTACATTTCATGCTTGTTTGAAAGTGTGTACATAACTGGGGAAGCCGTTAAGCAGAAGTTGGCCTTCATTCCAGTTATTTACTTATTTAGTTATATGTCAGCATGCAGTTCATTGAGTCATAATTCTTTTTGGTGCCCTAAAGTGACCAGCATTTGAGACTATCCAAAGGAAATCTCTACCTCATATTTATAAATATTGACCAGGACAGCAGATCTGGTGCTTCTATTTCAATTATCATAGGATTTTTGTGTGTTTATGCAAAAAGGTTTCCTTTAATTGGTAATATGACTTATAATGGAAGACAGGTATAAGAAAGATAGAAAGAAAGAAATATTCATTTCAGAGGGAAGAAAAAAAATACAAAGCCATCCCAAAATAAACTGGACCAAATTCCTTGAAAGTACTGAAAACTACTTTAAGCGATGCAGATTGTAAAAAGTAGGAAAAAAGCACACAAATTCATAATCTGTGCTCCTGATCAGAAATATCTAACTAATGTTGAAAATGTTAGTTTGTGAGAGAAAAATCAAATCAAATCAAAACCAAAATACATTTTTGCTATTAGGCACGGCATGCTTTGACAGTATATAAAAAAGTTGTTCTTAAGGAAAAATAAAGTCATAACTCAAGGAAAAAGAAACCAGAAAGCTAGATGAAGGTAGAACCTCAAAGAAATACTATTTTTGTCACTTTCTGTCACTAAGAAGACTGACAATTGCAAAAGACGAGCAACAGTTTCTAACTTGCACTTGTTGTAAAAGTGTTTAGGCAAGGAAAGGCCCTCTACCTCCTGTGCATTACCCAAAGGCATTTCACTCCAAAGCAAGACGTTTTCTGTGGCTTCCCAAGTGTTCTGAGCAATACAAGAAGCCAAAGGCAGGATGGTTTTGCACCTTGGATGTAGCAGAAAATGGCTGGTTTAAGAGCTGTTCTTTTAGTTATTGCTCTATAATTGGCAGAAAGGGGGAGCAACCACAGAGGCTGGGTGATGGGGGACACTCCTCTTTTCTGTGACTGAGAATTACACCTACAACCCAGAGCTGTTTCTTCTGGCTCACAGGAAAATACCCACGGAAGGCAGGCTGAGAAACCACCGTGGGGAATCTGGAAATGTATGGTCACTTCCTTGGCCACATTTTTATAACCATCACGAGTAATCAGTCTTCAGAGATAAAAGTTTATTTGGAAACCCAATCGGTGTGTTAACTGTGGTTGAAAGCAAACGGCTCCCTCTTCTCGCGTTCTGGCCAGAGATTTACACCCCTTGCAAGCTAGCCCTGGGTCTTATTTACATACCTACACTACAGAGTGGCTTGAGATTGCCTCTTATAATAGCAAGTCTATTTGTGTCTTTAGCATTGGGGACAGTAATGAAAGCAGCTCAGATCAAAACAAGTACCTAGAAAGTAGGAACAGTCAGCTTGAAAGGACTTAACAAGACTATTCCCTTCTTTAAATAAGACAACTTGATTCTGAATCTAATCGCTCAAAATTCAGAGCTATGTATAGTCCTAAGGGATAGCCACATAATCTGGGTTCCAACTTGTTTCAGGAAATAAGGCCTCTTAAATGTGGAGGCACAACTTTAGTTTAAAACATCAACTGTTAGTGACACAGCAAACAGACAAATGTTTTTTTTTTTTTTTTCTCTGCTGTTGCTGCTTATCCTGACAGAAATAGGCATTTTAAATACAATTTGTTGTCAGTTTTTATTCAAATAAACCCCTCTCCCAATTCCACATGTTACACTGCACACATATCTTAATATATATGATATGTGTGAATAAATTTTAATAACATAGTTATCAACCATTATTCTTTTTCCCTATCAATATTTTTTTGCCTTTGGTAAACCCACCTGGAATTTATAAGGAGAATAATTAGTGCTATGCACAAATTTAGCCTAGATGAGCTATCCCTGCCTTTGTTCTCAATTCAAATATCAAATGTTAAGTAAATTGATATTTCAGAGAGGAGTATGAAATATACTTCGATTTCAGCTAGATTAATAATGCCGTCCCTTTCTATAAAGGTAAAAAATTATGGAAACTTTCTTTTCCACAAGCTGTCAAATGGCGCCCCCTTCTTGTCAGTGGTGGATTTGGTCAAGGAGGAAAATAAGTATCTTATTGCCCTTTAGGGTTTTCAACTGCTAGAGTTTAAAATGGATCCTGTAGAGAAAATGTTAACCAGACCCTTCATGAGGCATATAAAATGGATTAGGACTGAGAGTTGGGAAAGGTCTTATCAATTCAGTAAAACTTTCAAAACAAATTTTTAGCAGGCCCCGCACTAGTCACTGAATCTAAATAAAGGGAATTAACCCCAAAGGAACTCAAAATCTCACGGAGGAGATGGAGACTAAAAGGCACCAATTATTGCAAAATGGGCTAAAATGCGCTATATTTGAGACGTGTATACGGTGCTATTACAAAAATCATGTTTGCCAAAGTAGTTTAATAAGAGGCTATCAAACAAGTAAATTAGATAAGTCACTAACATTTAACTAGCTAGTTAAATGCTGACCAGGTAAAAGGTAGAAAGAGAATTCTGAACCGCTAACATGGAGCTTCAAATTCTTAATAGTTTGAAAAATAGGAGAGAATGAAGACCAAATATTTCAGGATAGCAGCTGCATTAGATCTAGGAGCATAAGTGAAGGAAGAAGGAGCTGGGACCTTATGTGCAAGATCGAAGAGCTTGCATTTGGCTTCAGGTGTTAATCAGACACAAAAAGTTGTTGAACAGTGGAATGTTCATTGTTATATTTCCGTGCTGCCCTCTTGTTCTATTCCATAACTGGGTCAATTAAACATCTGCCCAACCATCTTGACAGGGTGCTGCTTCTATGCTCAGCTTTGGGAGTGCAGAGGCAAGCTTCAGAGGCAGCTTTTCTCTACATAGCCATAGTAGGAAAGGATTATACACCCACAGCAAGAGCAAGGCCAAGGCCAGGTTCAACCCACAGTCATATTGCATCTTTGTAAAAAAAAAAAAAAAATAGTTAAAAGACTATGTATGTCATCTGTAGTGTATGAAAGAAAGAAAAATAAGAAAATGCACATAAATCCTTTTTTAACATAAAGAAAAATAAGAAAGATTAAATTAAACAAAGCTGGTCACCTATAAGAAGAGTAAGATGTCAGGTGACGGTCCTCTGAGTAGTTTGGACTTTTAGAAGCTCAGTAATGTTGCAAATATTAAAAAATAAAATTTAAAAAAGGGTAGAGAAAACCACAAATTAAATACAAAACAAACAAATAAATCCAACTGTACTTAAAATAAATAAAATAATTATACTGAATAAAAGAAACAAAACTATTGCAAGTGATTATAGAACACAGTTCTGTGATGATATCACCTCAGTCTAGAAGACAGGGAACTATAAACCAATCCTAAACTCTTCTGAGTAATTTTTTATGTGTCATAGTTTGGTTTCAGCAATTCTCAAACTTTTCATATTGTAGGCTTGAGCAAATGAATAAATATGTTGATGTATTTGGGAGCCAAGATTCTCACTGAGGAAGAAGGAAGCTGGAAATAGTAATTAAGAAAAAATGAGACTGAAGTCATTACTGAAACAATTGACAGTATATGTGACGTAGATTTGATAAAAGATTGTGTTAATTCCACATTTATTAAATGTGATAACTGTAGTTACATAGAAAATAACATTTTTCTTAGGAAATAGGTAAAATACTACAGCATATGTAAATTATTCTCAAATAGTTCAGAAAAAAAAATATATATATACATTCATAGTTTGCCTGTACATGTGCGCGCGCACACACACACACACAGTGTTAAAATGAGTATGGTTAAAAACTAGTGAATCTTAAGTGAATACTAGTGAATACAAGAGTTTTCAGTCCTATTTTTGTAAATTTTCTCTTAGCTTGAAAGTATTTCAAAATAGAAAGTTAACAATAGACAGATCTATAGATGCTTGACAAAGTTCTGTCTCATGATGTGAGAGACACGTGGTGGCTATTTTAATGAACCGTGTACAACAAGTGCAAGTGGCACCTGAGCACTGATGTGTCATACATTGAAAGCATGTGACAAAAATCCTACAAACCTCAATTAAACCCCATTGAGATTCCCCAGATTAGAGAGCAGGTTTTGATGATTACAATGTCACACTCCAAGAGGGCCCTGGTAATATCAGAAGCAACTCAGACACCCTGAAGGAAAGGACTCTGAGGAAAGCCCCCCAAAATGCCTTGAGACAGATGATCCTTAGAGAACATGCTTTCAGATGAGTGAGGCATGGCCTTAAGAATAGATTCCCTTCCTCCATGGTCGTCAGACTCTGCCTTAATGAATGCATGGTGAGACAGCACAGGATCAAGAGAACAAGTGGATGGTGCTATCGTTTTGCAAGCATTATTCACTGGAGAAATTTTTTTTAAAAACCCTTGAAAGAGACTATATCATAAGCTAAAAAGATTTCTGAGCTTAGAATTCAAGCCCAGTAGAAGTTCTGACTAGCCAGGCATGGTGGCTGACATCTAGTACCAGCTACTCAGGAGGCTGCTGCAGCAGGATTGAGCCCAGGAGTTGGAGGCTACAGGGAACTATGATTGCACCACTGCACTCTAGGCTGGGAGACAGAGAGAGACCCTGTCCCCCACCACCACCACCAAAAAAAGTGTTAGAAGTAACAGCATCACTAACATGGTATCTATTGAATCCTAATATTATCATTAGATGATTTGCTATCATTTAGTGCTTTGCATTTTGCAGAATGCTCTCAGACATACTATCTTTATAGCAATAATACTGTCAACAATAACCATAAGTTATTTACATAGCACTTACCATGGAGGAATCACTCTTAAGTACTTTATTCATATCCTGTTGAATCATCAAGAGAGCCCTGTAGAGTAATTATTATTCTCATTTTACACAAAGCTCAGGTAGGTGGAGCAACTTGCCTGATACCACAGAGAGTAAGCAGCAGAGCTAGGACTTGAATGCAAGAGTGACATGAAAATCTAAGTGCTTGATAACAGCATTTCCCATATTGTCCTTAGGAGTATCATTCACATTATTCAAATAAAGAAATTGAGGTCTAAAAAGTGAAAAGATTTATAAAGGTAGGAATAGCCTAGTCCAGGTCATTTGACTCTAGATGTGGCATCATTCCCATTCTGCTGCTATAAGGATCACACAATAGAGAGAAAGTGTTCAGTAAACTGTGAAGTGCATGAATATATGAGGATTTGCCTTTATAAACTTCCTTAGTATCATGAGAGCAAGCAGCAGCTGGAATTTGGAGAGAAGATGCACCATGTCGGAATTCAGTTTGGAAATTTCTTATAAAGCTAAATATCCACTTACCATTTGACCTCACAATCTCATTCCTAGGTATTTACCCCAAAGAAGTGAAAATATAGGTTCACATAAAAATATGGATGGGAAAGTTTATTGTAGCTTTACTCACAATTGCTGGAAACAATCCAAAATCCTTCATCTGGTGAATGGATAAGCAAACTGGAACATCCATTCAATGGAACATTTTTCAGCAATAAAATGAAAGGAATTACTGATGCATGTTACAATATGGAAGAATCAGAAATGTTTTATTCTAAATGCAAGAAGTAACCTTCAAAAAGCCACATAAGGTATTATTCTTTGCATATGATAGTGTAGAAAAAGCAAAATATAAATGCATAGAACAGTGGTAGCCAGGGGTTGGGTGTGGACCCAGTGTACTGACTAGGAAGAAGCAGGAAGGAACTTTTTCAAGAGATGTAAATATTTACTTCAATGTTCTCATGGTTACAAGTCCACATTTATTAAAAGTTGTAAGACTTTACTCTGAAAAGTGATAGATATAAACTATACTTTAATAAACCTTACTTAATTTTTTGAAAAAAAAAAAAAAAAAAAAAAAAAAGGAAGTTGCGATTTTCCAAGAGTTGGCCAGAAAGGTTGATGAGCACACTTGGCTCTCTCATGGCCCACTGGGAACACCATTCAAGAAGGCATCACCAGAGATGGTGCATCAGGGTTTTCCCAGGCCATCCTTATACACTGAATTCTTGCATAGACTCATCCTCACGTAGGATTTTGATATGCTACAGCCTTTTTTTATTTCTTGACTTATTTTGCATAATTTAGCAAATGGACTCTGTGCTGAGTGACTCAATTGGAGTGGCCTGAAAAATAGCTCACCTGCTCTGTTTCTTCTTCTGAGATCCCCTCTGTGCCTCCTCCTATCTGGAGTTCCCCATTCTCTCTTCACCTTCTCACATTTCAAGGTCCTACTTAGCTCTGCCTCCCTGACTACCTCAGTGCACATGAATCTATAAATCGCTCCAGCTCCAACTATTTCCTCTTCTTTTGGTCTTCACTATTTGCTATGGTTTATGAGAGCTTATAGCCTCTGGCTCTCAAATGTAGATAAAGTGTGGTAGACATTCCTAGTGGCTACCAATCTCAATTTTTCATCTTATTTTCATCTTATTTTTGGATAGAAAATAGACTTTACTTCCAAGGTACCTTTGCAGTTAAGTGGAGCCATGTGACAGTGGCCAAGGGACTGTGAGGATTTACATATGTTGCTTCTGGAACAAAGCTTAAATAGAAAACACTAAATATCAATGTACTTGCTCTTCATACATCTACAAGTGTGGAAATTGCATATGAGATGGTAAAGACTGCAATATTCTGCATCCTGGAGGCTCCATATAGAAGACAGCTCCTGTTGAGTTACATGGAGCTTCTGTGAACTTTGCACAAAGACAGAACAAATTTTCCTGTGATAAGTTGTTGAAACATGGAGGTTGTTTGTTACCACAGTATAATCTCTGCTACCCTGACTAAGGTAAGTAGAGAGCATGGAAACACAGATGGTGGATTAGAATCCAAACCCTTGTACACTAACCAGAGGAAGGGGTCAGTAATTATCTCTGCAACTCCAGAATTTTAACACATTGGCTGAAGCATGCTACAAAAATTCTCAGGAAATGCCTATTAAACTTATAGCCCAATATTTTAAGTACTTTCTTGGTGTAGGAACCTCCAAAAGGTTCACAATGACTCCTCCTCATTTGACCAGCTTGTTTTGGTCCTTGGCTACTTAATGCCAGGGAAAGACCCATCTCCGAATCCAGTCATTTCTCCATAACACATGACTCTCAATAGCTAATTACAATAATTTGAGATCCTTCTTACTTTAGCTTTTTATTCTCCTTCTCTTGAAATAATGGAATCATATCCGCAAGGAACATGGTTCAGAAATCAAGTGTTCCTTATGCTTTTATTTTCTTTCATGCTTATTAGATATTTTCAAGCCCATTTAGTGCCTCTTTACTGAAGAGAAATCCTCATGCTGTATAGCTTGACTGAAAACCATGTCATGTTAAATGCATCCTAAGAACAGAAAAAAGAAACACACTCTATATCTCTATCTAAAATAAAAATTTTATTGTTTTATTTCAAGAAGGCTGAGATTTAGGTATCTGAGTAAATAAAAAATAAAAATGAGCTTCAATGAAAAAACAAAAATTTGAAGTCAGAAAAGGGGGATTAGAATTTAATTCTACAGATCCTGTATGCGTGGTTTTGAATATTCCAATTGACTCCTCCCAAAAGTGGACATAATATTATCTTGCCCTCAACCTTTGAAGAATTTTTGTGAAAGACAAATGAAATTGTAATATAGTTAAATCATTTAAAATGAACACCTTCAAAAGAAAAAAAAGCAGGTTTAATTATCTCTCTTAACAAAAACATATTTCACTTAAGTTACAGATACATTTGCTTTACAGAAGAATTTTACATTCTCTCAACATTGCTGCATTGCTAATTGCTCACATCAGAGATTTAAAAAAAAAAAAAGCACTTTTTTAACGCCTTTATCCATCAGGCCGAGTGCTCCGGAGTCCCAGCTATCTTCAACTCCTCACCCCAGTCATGGCTTTGGGAGTTCTCCGTTCTCATCCAGGTATAGTCTACCCTCCTGACCCCACTGCTCCTTCTCTTGAAAACCATAAGAGTTTTCATCAATCATTGCAGGAAAGCAGGTGGGATGGCCCTTGCTGTGCACAGAGCGCAGGGGCTGGAGAGCCTTGGGCAGGTTGGGAGAGACGCAAGGAAATGTCAAGAGTGTTGGGTGAGCGGATGTTGATAGGTGCTAGGTGGAAAACCGGGCCTGGATAACGTCCATAGTATCTCCGCGCTCCTGACTTTGCAGGACTGGCTCCTGTGTTGCTTGGTGGGAAACTATTTTGCCAGGCTCACTCGTTTTAATTCAGCAAATCACTTTCCTGAAGCCTTTGCAACTGCAGCTACTGGCCCCAGGATTCTGCCAGCACCGTGGCTCTCGGTAGCTACTTTTCCACCATTCCGATGCTCCCAATTAAGTTGCAGTCAAGGCTCTCATGGCATAAATTAGGAACAGAAAAGCCACTTTTAACTCATGGCTCTGAAAAACAATCAGTAGCGCCACCTGCTTTGGCAGAGGCTCTCTCCGGACAGGACCGGGGAACGCCACGGCCCAGCCAGTCCGTGGTCAGCTGTGCGCTTTCTGTCCCCAGCGAGGTGCACAGCGCGCGCTGGCTGCGCTGAGCGGCGCTACCCCAGCCCTGTGGCAGCATCCTTGAGCTCTGGCAAGCTCAGAAAGGCAGTGAGAGAGGGCTGTTAGCGTTCTCTAATTGGGAGGCCAACTGCTTTCCTGCCAGATTTACTGTTCCCAGGGTCCGAGGGGCACCCAGCTTGCATCCTGGCAAGTTACATCCCAAGCCAGGCAGTTACAGCCTGGTTTTGTGTTACAATTTGGAAACTTCTTACTATGTTCTGATGTAAAGGGTGTGGGGGAGACACTGCTGGGGATAACTCATCCTCTAGGTTTTAAGGGAGACACTGGCCTTTCCTATTACCTTCTGTGCACGCATAAAAATCAACATGCCTCAGTCTGACACGGCTCATCGGTCTTAAAAACGTGACCCCAATCTCAGCAGCGGGGGTGGGGCAGGCAGTGGCAGTGCGGGGTAGTCCTCCCCCCCGCCCCCCTTGCTCTCCAGCCTATGCTCTGAGACGCACACAAATCCACAGCTCCGTTTTCCTTTCTTGGCCCTGGGCCCCTTCTTTCCGGCACTCTGTTTCAAAAACATCACAAGCCACGCAGGTGGTTTTTGTTGCACCACAGCTCGTATTCTTGACAGATCCTACATCTGCACATTAATACTCCTTGATGCCTCCAGCCTGAAACTTTCCCAGACACACTGGCCTAAGAGCCTCACAAGCAATATGTGAGGGGGACTCACTACACAGGAATTCCTCACTGGGCCTGAGGGTTGGGGGGTCATAGCGCTTTAAACAAGAGAAGCTGCGTGGTCATTTGGCTCTGAACTTCAAGGCATTAGACAACATTAGTAGAAAAGCCACCCTCCCTTCAGAACAATGTGTGTTTTAGGCCCTAGGGCAGCTCCAAGTTACTCTAATCATGAGTAATCACCATTGCTACAATTCCAGTCACACAATATTTATTGAGTGAAAATATGAATAAAAATAATAATAACAGTTAATATTTACTGGGCCCTTCCCATTTGTAAGGCACTAATCTAAATTGAACAATATCCCTAGTGTTGAAAACCATCATGCAAGGTAGGTACTTTACAGACAAGAAAACCAACCAAATAAGTAAGTAACCTGACCTAGGCCACACAGGTGGTTTAATGGCAGAGCGAGGAACTAAACCTAGATGATGGGCTCTCAAGCCCAGGCTAGCTAATTACATTTAATCACAATGAGTTTAATGAAGATTAGAGCGGGAGAAGGTTAGAAAAGAGACCAAGGACCTTGAGACCTTGAAGATAAATTGCAAGGATTTTGATTTCCATATTGACTATGTTTCCAAGAAGCTATAGGAACACTTCACTGGGCAGAAGGAACACATTTCCCATTTTACTAGCTTGCAGTGAAAAAGAATGGGGTGCAGTGGTTTGCACTGAGAGACAGAAAGCTTTCCAGATTTTACAAGAAATAAAGAGTAGGAAAGAAAAAAGGATTCATCTCCCAGGAAGGCTAGAAAGAAGAGAACAGCATCTTCCCCCAGGATACGAGGTAGATGAGGAGAACGACTCTCAATAAATCAGAGATTTGGGAGACGGTGGCCAATAAAAAGAAATACTGTCGAAGCGGGCTGAGTGTCCATTTCCATATTTCAAATGAATGGGGACAAATCACAGACCAATCTACAATGATTCCAAAAGGTTGTTTCTTTAAATCTAGAATTTTTATTTGGGAGCTCACTCTGAAAAATTTGGGACTTGTAAAAATTTATCTAGATAGAGGAAAGGGCAAAATGAAGGAAGTAAAGTGGGTCAACACAGGTTTTGAGCCATCCAGGAGGACCTGACATCAAGTCGAGAGACTAGGATGAGGCAGGAGGGGCCCGGTTGATGGCTGCTGGGGAAGAGTGGTGGAGGTTCTAGCCAGAAGAATTATTGAGTGGGCTGGAGAGCTGCCATGTCCAAAGCACATGACTAGGCCATGACTTAGAGAGTGCCTGAAAGGTCCACCCTTGGAATGATGAAGAATCACACTGGAACTTACCACAATCCCTTTGCTGGGTTTCACCTCCTGCTCTGAGGAGGGCCTCCATCATTCACCCCAGTGTGATGAGGATATAAACAATATTGGTGGATCTCAACCACAGGGACAACTCTGAGACCATTCTCAAAACACACATCTTCAATCTCTTCCATTTAATTGTCCAGTTTTGATTCTGTCTACTATTCAGATAGATGGCTGATAATAGCAAGTAGAGGGACATTTGATTCTGGGAGTATAACATTCTGAAACACATAGTCATGAAACTGAATTTGATTTCTATGCAATGGAATTTGTAGAAGCCCACATACAAAAGTGATCAAGCTGGAACAAACCAATTGTTAGCTAAATTCAAGAATTCTGTTTATTTACTTCCATGTTTAACAGATCAGTCATGATGTCAGTGTGAATATTAGTCATCTGAACGTCTTTTTGGACACACAATGAAAAGTTGCTGTGTGCAAAGAAGAAAGTATAAACTATGCAGGGAGGTTGTGTCAAAACAAAATTTTAAGACACTTGGAATTGCAACCTAGTTGAGAAAAGACTGAAATAAATTTTACTACCTTGCTGTGTTCCCATGATACCTAGAAGCACAAGGCAATCTGAGGTGATGTGGATTGGGTAGAAGGGGTCTAAGTGTTCTCAACATAGGATTAAACTCCCTCACCTACCCTCTTCATCCTGCACAAGTACTTGTTCAGTTTGCTGTAACACAGTGCCATATACATACTACACGGCATGTAAACAACAGACACGTATTTCTCACAGTGCTGGAGGCTGGAAGTCCAAGATCAAAGCACCCGGCTGATTCTAAGTCTGGTAAGGGCCTGCCTCTAAGATGCCATCTTTTGGCTATTACCTCACCTGGCAGAAGAGATGAGGGCTAGCTCTGGAGCCTAATTAGAAGATTCTTAATCTCATCCATAAGGGCTCCATCCTCATAGTCTAATCACCTCCTAAATGCCCCTATCTCCATCTCCTTATACCATCACCTTAGGAGTTAGAATCTCAACACATGAACATGAAGAGGACATATACATTCAGACCATATCAACAAGGCCCTGGAAAGAAAAAAGAAAGAAAGAAGATAAATGTGTCCAAATTCCGGGATTCAAAAAGTTCTATGATCCTAGATAACTTGAGATTCTATCATATAAACTGCACAGGCTTTGGGGGATAGGATAAAAGGGCCAGGGTTTGTTCCCAGTGTGTAGCCTAACAGAAGACCCTACATGAAGCTAGAGTCCCAGTGAGATATAGCCGTTGTAGAGGGTTGAATGAGAAATAAACTTACCAGCTCACTACTAAAAATAGAAGAAAAAGGAAACTTTCCAGTCTCTGCATTGGCACTAGTGGAGGGGAAAAATAATCCATCCTGAGATTTTATAACCACCACAGACCTTTCACAGGTTTGCCATCCAAATTTATGCCACCTGTGAGGTCTGAAAAATCTCAAATGGACAATTTAATTTCAAGTGGTCCTAGGCCAGTGGTGCCCCCAGGAAACTGGCAGAAGCAAACACAAATCATTTGTGGAGGAATACTAATTCAACCCAGGCCTCAAAGAATTCCCACAGATAAAGTTCCAAGGAAAATGAATAACTCACTAAAAAAAAAGAAAAAGAAAAACTCACAGCAACAAGGCATCTTAAATGTAATACAGGAAAATCAGCTTCCTAAATATGTTAGATATCATTATAACCAAAAAATACATAACTGTATTTACTTTGAAGAAATAAAGCAGAAAAATATGAACAAAAATTGTCATTTTAAAATCATTAGAATATTTTTAAAAGAAATAAAATATTAAAAATAAAAAGCTATCATTAAAACTAAAAACATGCTGGATAGGTTAAATAGAAGATTAAAGCAGACAATATTGAGTGGCTTAGATTGTAGTAAAAAAGGGATAATATTAGAAATGCAACTCAGAAAAACAAAGAGATAGAAAACATGAAAAATAAATCAACAGCCAGAGTATAGCATGGAGACAGCCAACAATTATCTAGTGGCAGTTATAGGAGATAACAGAACAATAGAGCCAAAATGTAATAACATATGTTGAGGATTTTCCAGACCCACTAAAGGACACCAGTTCTCAGATCCAAGAAGCTCAGTTTATTCCAAAAAGAATAAATAAAATATAAACTTCACACAAAAACCATAGTGAAACCATGAACATCAAAGGAAAATACTCCTTTAAGCAAATAGAGACAGGATAGACCACCTGAACACCAATCAGAGAGATGACTCACTTCACTTTAGTATATATGGAGATACGAAGACCATGCAATGTCCTTGGAAGGTCATGGCCAATAAAATTATTTTTTCAAGAATGAGGGTGATGGATGGGATTACACCTGTGGTGCATCTTACAAGGGTATAAGTAAACCTTGGCAAATGTGGAATGTAAATGTCTTAGCAAAATAACCTGGAAAATGCCAGGAAGTCTATGTAAACCAGTGTGATGAAAATGTGTCAAACAATCTATGAACCAAGTGTATGGTGCCCCATGATCACATTAATGTACACAGCTATGATTTATAATAAAAATAAATAAATAAATAAAAAGAATGAGGGTGAAATAAAGGTATCTTCCTGCTATAACCAAAAATGAAGTTTAACACCCACATGTCTACATGCAAGGAAATTCTAAAAGAAATAAAATGTGTTACAAAAAGGAATGGTGAGCAAAGAAACTGTTAAATGAGTTAATCTAAGTGAATATTGACTATGTCAAGGTAATTATGTTGAATTTGTGAGGAAATTAAGCTAAAACATTGGCAATAGTAAGATACAGATCAGAAGACAGGGCAAAACAACTTGGGTAATCAAACCTTGCTATGTAAAGCACATACTAGCGGCATTGATGTCACTAAGGAGTTTTTTAGAAATTCAGAATCTCAGGGCCCACTCCTTACCAACTGAATCAGAGTCTACATTATAACACAATCCCCCAAATATTTTAATATACAATAAAGTTTGCAAATTTAAAGTTCAAAACTTTATTAACTATGGATGTTTAATAGCTAGAGTTGTCACTGAAAGCACAGATACTGAGTGTAATTTACAACAGTAGAGAGAAAAATTATGGAATGAGGGAGGAAAAAACCTTAAATCAATTTGTGTACATCAATATAGGCTGGTTACTGGTTCCAAAAATGTTCTTACATTACAGGCTGAAAACAACAAAAGATAATTTCTCATTTATGCTGAACATCATCTTTGAGTTGAAAGGAGAACCCAGGGACCAGATTGAAGTAATTCCTTATATATTTGGGTTTAAGTCAATAATCTGACCATTTGCGTCCTCATTATTTCTTTTAGTATATATCTGTTAACAAATATTATCTTTTGTATTTTATGAAATGTCCTTATTTTGCCTTCATTTTGAAAGTATATTTATCTAGTATAGAATTCTTGGTTTTCATTTATCTTCTTTAACTGCTTTAATGATGGCAATTCACCATTTTCAAAGTTGCATATTTCTAAGTTAGTTGTTAGTCCTATTGTTGCTCATTTGAAGGGTTTTTGTTTTCATTTTGTTTGGAGGGTTTTTTTTGGCTATTTTTTATATTTCCTCTTGTCTTTTGTTTTTATCAGTTTTACTATTGGGCCTAAGTTTTGTGTTTGTTTATTAGTTAGCTTATTTATCCTATTTAAGTTTGCAATTTTTTAAACTTAATTTTTATTAAATCACAATTGTATACATTTATGGCATACAATGTGATGATATACAATGTGGAATGCTTAAATCAAACTAATTAACATAACCATCACCTCACTTATCTTTGTGGTAAGACATTTATATCTATCCAGATGAACAAAAATCATTTTACAACAAAGACATTTGTACCAGAATGTTTATTACAGCCCAATTCACAATAGCCAAGTTGTGGAAGAATCCTAAATGCCTATCAACCCATGAAAGGATAAATTGTGGTATATTTATACCATGGAATACTATGCAATTATTCTTGAATCGTGGATCTTGATGGCTTTTATCAGTTTGGAATACTTGTTGATCAGTCTCCCTTCAAATTTTTCTCTGCATTCCCTTTGTTTGTACTTGTAGGACTTCAAAGTTTTAATACAACATATCAGATCTTTTCACCATAACCCATATGGATTTTCTGCAGTTTTATGTACCTTGTATCTTTTTCGTTCTGTGTGCGGAGTAT
This sequence comes from Loris lydekkerianus, assembly GCA_963574355.1. NCBI lineage: Eukaryota > Metazoa > Chordata > Mammalia > Primates > Lorisidae > Loris > Loris lydekkerianus. The sequence goes on along the minus strand of CAUYPK010084779.1, from coordinate 4,673 downwards.
GGATATTGGATCGTAACTTATCTTTTCTCACCCTCTCTCCTGTTCTGGTTAATCTGCTATTAAGTCTATATAGTAAGTTCTAAATTTTTAATTTCAATAGATTGCTTTATATATACTAGTTCTCCAGTGAAATCTTACTCTCAACAGATGTTACATTTTTTTGAGCATAGTAATAGTCATTTTAAATATATCAGATAATGAATATCGTCTGATATATTTATGATATTATGAAATGAATCACCCATTAATCTGATTGCATTATTTAGTCATGTTTCTTGAATATTTGCTGATTTTTATTTCACATCAGATATTATACATAAGAAAAAGAATACAGAGAGATTTAAAATTTGTCTGATTCCCCTTCCTCCAATGAGGAGGTATTCTTTCCATTGTGGAAGTCATTTACAGTACGTACAGGTGACTGACCATAATCTAGCCCGGGGTTGAGCTCATTCCAAACTCAATTCTATCCTTTTGTGAGTGCCAGTCTATTTCAAGTTTGCTTCATTACTAACTAGTACATATGCTTTCAGAAGTCATAAGTGGACGTCTGGGGCTGATCTCTCTGGCAGACCCTGAATCTAATTTTTATCTCTTCAGATTCTACAAGATTCCTAAATTCTTTGCTCAGTTAGTGTCTACTTTCTGATTTTAAGCTCTTTTTCCTATGACAAAAACAACAAATATATTGAAAAAAAATCAGTGCAAAAGGCAAAGCAAAGTAAGTTCATTTTAGCAAACTTACTGACCCTCTCCTCTGGGTTCTTCGACCCTCCAGTCCTGCCTGCCTTAGTAGCTGTCTAGTTGCCTACATGGATATCTTCCCACATTTTTTAGATGTTTTCTGGTAGGAATGCTGGTCTGAAACAAGTTATTTTATCATTAGTTGAAAACAGAATTTCAAATTTCATCTTTGGCCTGGGAATCTCAGAAGTACTTAATTATGAGAGGGGAAGAAGAAAACAAAAATTTATTTTGTACATACAAACACAAAGCATTTAGGGCCCCTACATTCTCTTAATAATAAATTCATGAATAAAAAACTCTGGCAAATGTTTTTAAAGTGAAATAGATGGTGTCATAGGCACTTTTCCATTTGCTATGCAAGTATCCTTTCATTTATTACTCATAAAATAAGACTGTAAGGGAGATACTATTGTTACCCTCATCTAATGATGAGAAAAGTAAGGCGTATAAAGTCTCCAACCTACACAATGTCACCTGCACAGTAGAATCTGCAAGCTGAAGAGCTGAAGAGCGGCACTGCATTGTTCTCAGTCTGAGAGACATAAGAAATTAGCACAACTGGAAAAATAAGGAAACTGAGAGGCAATTAAAGGAATGTATTAAACATTGACAGAAGGAAGAATACTTGTATAGTACAAAATTTTAGTGACAAAAAAATTTTTTTCTATGTGTCCAATCATGCTATTTGATGCTACCATTAAAAATACCTAATCACAATAGTGTAGAGTCTGTCTGTTAGATTTCATATTTTAGAATCAACCTCCTGTGGGTGTTCAACCTGTGGCTCACAGGCTGTATACACATTGTTTATCTGTGGTGTTAAATATAGTGAAAAGTATGCACAGACCTTTTAAATATTTTTTTAATTTTTTGCTTATCAGTTTTTGTTAATGTCTGTGTGGCATTAATAAGACAACTCTTATTAGTCCAATGTGCATCAGAAAAGAACAAAGGTTAGACACCCTGCCATGAAAACATATTACTGCCACAGAACTGTATATAGTATTTGTTCAGTATTTGTTGACTGTTAAGCACAGCGCTCAGCAATTCATACAGATGAACCAATTTAGTCCTCGCAGTGATCAATGAGGAAGGTATTGTTATCCCCAATTACAGGCAAGGAATTTGAAGTTTAAACGGGTAAAGTATCTTTTTCATGATTATGTAGCTAAGAAGTAAAATAAGTGATGCATCAGGGTTTGAAGGATATGAGCTTACTTTTAACTAAGCTACTTTTCACAAAAGAAGTGAAAAACAATAAAATGGTCAATAAAAATTAGAAGAGAAAGAAGAGGTGGGAGCTGGTGGAGTGTGCTAAGCTTTCCATCTTTTATGGAAGAGAATCCAATGGATATTGTTTCACATTGACAATTTTAGAAGCAGAAATAGCAGCATGCCATTTAAAATTATAACAATACCAACCAAGGAAAGTAAAAACAGAAATTGTTTAAAAGTTGTTACTTCTGAAATGTGGGACAAGGGAAGAGAGAGAAGTGTCAAGCCTTTCTCTTTTCATTCTGTATATTTTGCATTTGTTCCGATGACATGTACGCATTACAAGTAGAAGCTTAGCGACATATGAAAATACGAATTAAACTATATAACATGGAAGGAGAGTTATATTGCACTGACAGCATATGTTCCTGATTGTTCTTGGTCACATGGCAAACAATAACAATCTGTCCCCTGGCGAAAGCCTGTGGTACTTGGCTGGTGCCACCTCTTCAGGGGGGCTCCATAAGTCTCCCTAATTTTAGTCCAGTGTTAAAAAAGCCCACATTCTCTGAGAAACAAGCCACATATTACCATACCTGTTTTATCCATTATAAAGGTTATATTTGGGTCTCGAAATTTTCACCTTTTTGGTTCTTATTTCTGATTGGTTAAGAATATGGGTGGAAAAGAGGTGTGTTTTTCATATGGGCCCCCAGGCACATTCTAACAAATTTAACAAGAAACATAATTAAGCATAAAGGTGAAAGAGAGGAACAAGCACTGAATTATTTACAATTCCTCCCTTACACGTCTAAAACGTTGTAGGATTCTCAGAACCATTTGACACGTTTCTGAGATTGCAACACAGCACTTCTAGGAGGAGTGGAAGCAAATTTGGGATCTAAGAAATGGTCGAGCTTGTATTTCTTTTTTAGTCATCCCTTATTGCTTGATTTAAATGTGATTGGTTAAAATGAAGAATTTTATGCCAAGGTTAATCTTCATAGGTGAAGGTCACAGGATTACTGAACCAAATCCTGTTCCTGGAGAACACTTACAAATAAATAGATGACAATTTTCCTAAGAAGCTTGCGGGGTTTTCACGGCTCAGTCCTACCTTCATGCTTTCTCCTGTAACAGAAACAAATCTTCTTCATTTGCATGGCGATTTCTCAAGAGAAAACAGGAAAGCAACTACCTTGGAATCCCACAGGCCCCCAAGCAAAGAGAACTTGGAGCTTCTGTTGTTTTTCTTGAACATGAGCTCCTTTCATATTTTCCACTCATTTACCAAGGTGCTAAGAAATGTTAAAGTGGGGCCGGCCAGATCCAAAGCAACCTGGCCTGACAACTCAGAACCCGCTCTTAGGATGTGCCTTTTACTCGACAGATGTTTCTGCTTCACTCTAATTTGTTCAGAATTTGGTTAGGACCTTCACATTCACCTTTTGCAGAATATTTGTTCATTTTTGTTTTTAGCTGAGAAAAATACCTTTTCTCCCCTCCCTAAATGAGAACAATTTGCCTGGGATTGAAAATGGATTTGTATTATAGTTGCAGTAGAGATTTGTTCAATTGCTTCATAGCCACATACCCAACAGTCACTAATTCCTTTTAACAAGAAAATGGTAAACAGGTGGAGCTGAAATCATAGCTAAGTAAAGAGTCCTCTCCAATTCATTCTGCTAGGTCTTTTGAAAGGAATCCTACCCAGGCTGGTGGTGCACAAGCCTAAACATATGGATGGGGTTTTCTAAAAAACAACATTGAAAATGGTAGACATGTTAGCATGAAACCAAATCAGCTGACAGATTCCAAAACGATCAGCATCATTTTGCTAATTGCCAAGTCTCCTTTCCAGACATTATCATACTCATTTCGATACCAATTTTTCTGTTTTAAAAGATTTTTCCAGCTTTATTGAGGTAGATCAATAAATAAAAATTATATATATTTCAGTTATACAACCTCATGCTTTGATACACGTATTTATGAAATGATTATCATAATCAAGTTAATTAACATATTCATCATATCACAAAATTTCTACATTAGTGTGTGTTTGGTGAGAATACTGGAAATCTGCTCTGTTGGTAAATGTCAAGTTTACAATACATTATTATTGAATATAGTGACCCTGTTCTCCAGAACTTATTCATCTTACAACTGAAAGTTTATACCCTTGGACTAATATCTCTGCTTTTTCTATTGTCCCCTATGTTACTATAAATTTGATATTTGTAATGTAGATATTCCACCTATAAGTGAGATCATGCAATATCTGCCTTTCTATATTTAGCTTATATCACATAGCATAATGTTCTCCAGGTTCATCTGTGTGATAACAAATGGAAGAATTTCCTTCTTTTATAAGATTGAATAATATCCCTTTCACTGACACACACACACACACATAAACACACACTTCTTCATTCTTCTGTTGTAGAACATTCCATTTATTTTCATATCCTGGCTGCTGTGAATAATGCTACCATGAACATGGAGTGCAAATACTGCTTTAAGATAGTGATTTTATTTTCTCTGGATATGTACAAGTGGGGTTGAAAAAAGACAACCTAAGACAGGATATGGAGAGGCTGCATGGTGGATTACATTCATAGTACCCAAAGACGGGTAAGATCACTCTGCATTCAGTCAACCTAAGACAGGGACCAAACCATTGATGTTTGTATCCCCATGACGGGTAAGAC
>CAUYPK010084777.1:0-25609 GCA_963574355.1 Loris lydekkerianus | reverse complement strand
AAGAGAAAAACTCAATTTAATTCAAATTGGAGGGAGGGGAAGGGAGAGTGGAGAGGAGGGAGGACTGGTGTGCACTTACCTAATGGGCACAATGTTGGGGTACATGGCACACCTCCTGGATGTGGGACGCTACTACAATGGGGACCTTACCCAACAAACCTAACAACCTAATCATTTGTACCCTCATACTAATCTGAAACTAAAAAAGAAATTTAGTTTCTTTTTTTAGTGCATCTTAGAATGGGTACAGGTGATTGCACTAATGTACACAGCTATGATTTAACAATAAAAAAAAATGAGGCATTAGTGGGAAGACTGGTGAGATTTCAATAAGGTCTGTGGATTACTCAGTAGTATATTCATGTTACATTTCCAGTTTCAACAATTGTGCTATAGTTATACTGTAAAAGGCTAACGTTAGGAGACGCAGGATAAGAATATATGGGTATTTTTTGAGCTATTCTTGCAACATTTCTGAAAACTTGAAATTATTTCAAAAACATATTTTTTAAATAAGATTTGATGTTCCCGGGTTTTTTCTTTTTAAAGAACTCGATCTGTGGTTTTGCATGCCATTCTCAGCATTGGCCTGGCCACTGTCTATGCATACTTTTAAAGGTGCAAACTATGTCAAGAGCAGCCAATGTACATATGGCTCAGTTTTATGGAGAGCAGTTTGGAAGTCACGAACAAAGCTGGACAAGGAACCACGGCAGTAAACGAGACCGCCTGGAGTGTCGCTGGGAAATACTGTGAGACATTACATAATGGCAGCCAGCAAGCGGTGGAAGAATTTATTTTAGGTTTCCAGTATATATATATGCTAGCACTCTGGGAGGCTGAGGCGAGGGCATTGCCTGAACTCAGGAGTTTGAGACCAGCCTGAGCAAGAGTGAGACCCCTGTCTCTAAAAATAGGTGGCTTTTGTGATGGGCACCTGTAGTCCCAGCTACTTGGGAGGCTGAGGCAAGAGGATCCCCTGATCCCAAGAGTTTGAGGTTGCTGTGAGCTATGTTGCAACAGCACTCTACCAAGATAACAAAGTGAGACTCTGTGGTGGCCATAAATTTCATGTGCAATTTAAAATAGGCAACTATTTTAAATAGGCAACTATGTTAAATTGCACATGAAATTTACAGTCACCCAGTATATATGTTTATATCAGCTAAGGAAAGCCAGTGAAGGCTGGGGTGAACCATTCTCCTTACACTCTCCTTATCCCCATCCCTGCCCGTACTAACCTGTAAGGAATAACACCTGTCCCACCCGAATCCTCAAGGCAGGAACGAGTAGCCTCCTCAAGGAGGAGCCAGTGGCCTATCCCAGGGAACTCTTAGTGTGTTTTTTTGTTGCTTAAGTGAAGCTGGCTTCTTATTCATGAACTTGGCTCAATAGCTTGCCCTGTTTTTGCAATCTGTAATCCTTGCTCCACCTCTAGCAAAATTTAGCTTAGAATTAGAAATTTTAGAAGTCCTACTGGACAGCCTTGGATTGGGGAAGAGACCAGAGTCACTGTGCACATTGCATATTTCACAACCAAGGGGTGCAGCTAGCCCTCCACCTGCTATGGCGATGCACCCTAGAAAGATCTGACCCATCCACCTGCAACCTTCTAGGTGTACAAATTATTCAATTTGAGGATTATTCCCCACTGGGATGAACTCTGGAGGAGTAGAGAAGATACTCCTGCAACTATAAAATGAGGTACAGTGTGTCTCTTCTTCCCATCTGTCCTGTCTTCCCCAGAAAACTGTCCCTGTCTCCCAGATGCTCCTGCAGCCCTGTTCCCTGCTGCCTGCCCTGAGCTGGTCCCTACAAAGACGTCAACTGCAGGACAGGGACTTCAGCAAATACTTATTTTCCCCCTTGGCTTCCTCTTGGTTTTCCTCTTATCTCTCTAAACTCTCCTTCTGTGGTCCACTTGCTCCAGCTGCTCTTTTAACCTAAGCCTTTGAAACCTAGAGTGTGGGAGAGGAAGACTGGAGTTCATGCTGTAGCATAAATGGTTGCCAGGGCAAGCCAGGGAAATACCCTGAGCCTTAGATCTGTGATGTCTGCCTCCAGAGCTTAGTATGCTCTGCACTGGAGGGCAAGGATAACATGACCTTGATCATGTTCTTTTCCAGTCCCTTGCACAGTGCCTGACATGTTTGTGTAATAGACTATCAATAAATGCTTGCTCAGGCCTGGCACAGTGGCTCACGCTTGTAACCCTAGCACTCTGGAATGCCAAGGCGGGTGGATCACCTGAGCTCAGGCATTCGAGATCAGCTGAGCAACAGTGAGACCCCTATTTCTAAAAATAGCTGAGCGTTGTGGCGGGTGCCTATAGTCCCAGATACTCAGGAGGCTGAGGCGAGAGAATCACTTGAGCCCAAGAGTTTGAGGTTGCTGTGAGCTGTGTTGCCATAGCACTCTACTGAGGGTGACAAAGTGAGACTCGTCTCAAAAATAAATACATAAATACTTGCTTGCTCAATGAATATAAAAATGCTAGTTGTGATAATTATGCATTCATTATATCTCAAGTCATATCATTTAGATTCATGATGGTATTGCAGAAAACAAGAGAACAATCTAGTATTAGAAGGTAAATGGGCCAGGCGTGGTGGCTCATGCCTATAGTCCCAGCACTGTGGGAGGCCGAGGCAGGTGGATTGCCTGAGCTCAGAGGTTCGAGACCAGTATGAGCACCAGTGAGCCAGAGTAAGATCTCGTCTCTACTAACATCAAAAACAGCCGGACGTTGTGGTGGGCGTCTGTAATCCCAGCTACCGGGGAGGCAATGGGAAAGAGAATCACCAAAGGAAGAACATTAAAAAAAAAAAAGAAGAAAATGAACAAGCAAGCTGAAATTAAAAATAAAAATAAATTAAAATAAAAAAGAAGGTAAATAGAGGTTCAGTGCCCATTGCACAGTGGTTACAGCACCAGCCACATACACCAAGGGTGGCAGGTTTGAACCCAGCCCAGGCCAGCTGAGCAACAATGACAACTGCAACAGAAAAATAACCAGGTGTGGTGGCGGGCACTTGTAGTCCCACCTACTTGGGAGGTTGAGGCAAGAGACTCACTTAAGCCCAAGAGTTTGAGGTTGCTGTGAGCTGTGACGCCATAGCACTCTACTGAGGATGACATAGTGAGACTCTGTTTAAAAAGAAAAAAAAAAAGGTAAATGGAAAGCAGAACATTTGTAAAATAAAATGGGGAAGAGTTGGCATGTTGCTGCAGGTTGTCTCAGTGCGACCTCTTTCCTCTTGATACACATGACCTGTCTGGGATCTTGTTTGTGGGTGTTGATGACCCACTTTAAGTCCTAACCTGCTAACATAGCATATCTGTTTTCCTTAAGAACAGTTTTAGATTTCATTTTAAAGTTTCAAGCAAACTGAAAAAAGGTATTTGGAAGAAATAGAAGAAAATCTCAATGAAACTAGTCCTCCGAAAGATAAGAGAAAGAATTACTTTCTTTCAAGCAAGAACTTAATGCTTAGCAACAACAAAATGAGATAGAGCTGTTCTCAGATATTAAGAAATATAATAATCGATGGGCGGCACCTGTGGCTCAAAGGAGTAGGGCACCAGCCCCATATGCCGGAGGTGGCGGGTTCAAACCCAGCCCTGGCCAAAAACTGCAAAAAAAAAAGAAATATAATAATTGAAATAAAAATTCACTATAATTTGAAGATCTACTTGAAGGAATGTTTTAAAGCATGGACTGAAGTAACTAAGAGATGGAAAGTAGTTGATAACGATACAACTCTGGATTTCCAAAAAGAGAGTGAACAGAGGAAGGTGGGGGGAGAAAAATGTCAAAGAAATACTCAAAAGAACTTCCCAGAACTCAAGGACACCGTCTCAAAGTGAAGGTCCACCATGAATGAAGAGATCTATCCCTGGGGAACTTCAGGAGAGAGAAGAAAGAGAGAGAAAGCGAGCAGCCTAAAACAGAAAGAGAGAGAGAACTTCCTAAGGACCGGGAATAAAAATGCCCTTAGACTTCTGAGCCACAATATCCTTGTGACTGAAACATAAAGGAGCAAAGCCTTCACTATTCCAATGGAAATTTACAGTCAACACAAAATTCAATACTCAGGTTAAAATTATGAATCACCAGTGATGTCATGAAAGATATTTTTTTAGAATCCCAAGTGCTCACCAAATTTACCTCCCATAGCTTTTCTAACAAGGATGTGCCCCATCAAGATGAAAGAGAAACCCAGGAAAGACCTGAGATCCAATACAGAGAAGAGAGGGAATGAGCAGTCAGAACAAGCCTGGCTGGGGCTGGAGCATTAAGTAAGACCCAGTGGGAGCTCCGCTGAAACTGAGAGAAAGCTTTGGAACACATGGAAAGTTGTACGAGAAGAGTTAACAAGGCTGGTATGTAAAACAAAGCAAGTGTTCGCCTTATTTTATTTTATTTTATTTTTTATTTTTAGACAGAGTCTCATTTTGTCACCGTTGGTAGAGTGCTGTGGCATCACAGCTCACAGCAACTTCAAACTCTTGGATATGAGTGATCCTCTTGCCTCAGCCTCCAAAGTAGCTGGAACTACAGGCGCCCACCACAACACCCAGCTATTTGTTTTTTTTAGACCCAGGGTCTCACTGTCACTCTTACTCAGGCTGATCTCAAACTCCTGAGCTCAAGCAATTCACCTGCCTTGGCCTCCCAGAGTGCCAGGAGACCTGAGCCACTGGCTCGATCCTTCACAGAATTTCTTTTCACCTTGCCCTCAAAGTCTCTTATATGAAATTCTCCTCAAATTACCCCCATTTAAAAGCCGTTTCTTCTTCTTCTTCTTCTTTTTTTTTTTTTTTTGAGAGTGTCATTATATTGCCGTTGGTAGAGTGTGGTGGTGTCACAGCTCACAGCAATCTCAAACTCTTGGGCTTAAGCAATTCTCTTGCCTCAGCCTCCCAAGTAGCTGGGACTACAGGCGCCCGCCACAACACCTGGCTATTTTTTTGTTGTTGCAGTTGTCGTTGTTTTAGCTGGCTCAGGTTGGGTTCAAACCCTCCAACTTCAGTGTATGTGGCTGGCATTGTAACCACTGTGCTACGGGCACCGAGCCTATACCAAATTTTCTTTATCCACTCATCAATTGATGGGTATCCTTTGATTCTGTATCTTTGCTATTGAGAATTGTGCTGCAGGTGTCTATTTGATATGATGACTTTTTTCCTTTAGGACATCCCCGAACTCCTTAAACAGGGGACCAATTCACTGTCCCTCGGACTGTTGGAGGGCCAGACTATAGTTTAAAAAAAACAACTATGAACAAATTCCTATGCACACTGCACATGTCTTATTTTGAAGTAAAAAACAAAACAGGAACACATACAATTCACACCGCTTCATGTGGCACGCAGGCTGCAGTTTGAGGACACCTGCTTTAGGTAGATACCTAGGAGTGGGATTGCTGGATTGAATGGTAGAGCTACTTTTAGTTTATTACAGAAATCTCCATACTGTTTTCCACTAATTATATTCCCACCAACAGTGTATCTTTTGACCTTTTTTTGGGTTTTGTTTTTTGAGACAGAGTCTCATTCTGATGCCCTGAATAGGGTGCCATGGTGTCATAGCTCACAGCAACCTCACGCTCCTTGCCTCAGCCTCCCAGAGTGCATGGAGTACAGGCTCCTCCCATGATGCCTGGCTAATTTGTTTTTTCTATTTTAGTGGAGATGGGGTCATGCTCTTGCTTAGGCTTGTCTTGACCTCCTAAGCTCACGCAGTCCATCTGCCTCAGCCTCCCAAAGTGCATGGAGTACAGGCTCCTCCCATGATGCCTGGCTAATTTTTTTTTTCTATTTTAGTGGAGATGGGGTCATGCTCTTGCTTAGGCTTGTCTTGACCTCCTAAGCTCACGCAGTCCATCTGCCTCAGCCTCCCAGAGTGCTAGGATTACAGGCCTGAACCACTGCACCTGACCAGTATTTTGTCTTTAAGTAATGGCCTTTCTGACAAGGATAATGTGGTATATCATTGTGATTTTAATTTGCATTTCCCTGGTAATTAGTGATGTTGAGCATTTTTTCAATTGCTGGTTGGCTATTTGTATCTCTTCTTTTGAAAGATATCTGTTTGTCTGTTTTTTAATGGTTTTTTTTACCTTGCTAATTTATTTGAGTTCCTTATAGATTCTGCATAACAGTTCTTCCTCAGATGTATAGTTTGTGAATCTAGTATAGTATGTTAATAACATTAACATTAAGAGCAGGCAGGGTATGTGAGAATCCCTGGTACTGTTGTCTCAATTTTTCTATAAATCTAAAAATTTTCTTTAAAAGTATCTATTAAATAATAAATAACTTCATGATAGAAATAACCTTTTAAAATGGCGGGAAAAGTGCTTATAAACTTTGTTTTATCTTATTTGCATTATTTCAAGCTTTTGTAGTCTTGGCTATCTCTTATGGGCTTTTGTTTGTTTGTTTTAAGGTCTTGCTCTGTCACCCAGGCTGGAATGCAGTGACACAATCATAGCTTATTTGCAGCCTTGAACTCCTGGACTGAAATGATCCTCCTGCCTTAGACTATTGAGTAGTTAGGACTAAAGTCATGTGCCACCACAACTGACTAATTGTTATATTGTATTTGCAGAGATTGGGTCTCACTCTGTTGCCCAGGCTGGTCTCAAACTCTGGAACTCAAGTTACCCTCACACCTCAGCCTCCCAAAGTGATTGGATTATAGGCATCAGCCTCTGTTCCCAGCCTTTCCCAGGCTTTTTAATGATTCTTGGATTCAAGAGATTAAAACCCAGATTTTCAACAATGATCCTGGTTATTCATTCATTCAACAAGTATGTATCAAATGCTGGCAACAGCCTAGGCAACATGGGGAGACCCTATGGCTAAAACAAGCAAGACTAATTAGTCAGGTGGTGTGGTTCAGGTCTGTAGGCTCAGATACTCAGGAGGCTGAAACAGGAGGATCCTTTGAGCCCAGGAGTTTGAGACTGCAGCGAGCTATGATAGTTCCACTGTACCCCAGCCTGGGCAACAGAGTACTCCAGTTCTCCACCCCTCACCCCCAAATCCTGACTAAATGTTGGGCAATATTTTGTGCTCAGCACTTAGAATACAGGGACCTTTTCGAAATATAGCCTCAGTGCTGTTGTAACTCTGGTGGCTACTTTTAGGTTCAAACAAGGAAATCTTGCCTGCCTGCCCCTGCAGGCCTCTCCAGTTCACCTTGTACCATTTCCCCACACCTGACTGCTCTCCAGCCACACTAACCTCTTTCAGTTCCTTGAAGTGGTCATGGTCTCTGTTGCCCCAGGGCCTTTGCACTAGGTGTTCTTTCTGCCTAGAACATTCCTCCCTCTGCTCCCTCCCCTTTGCGTGAGTGAGTAACCTCTAATACCTAGAATCTCAGCCCAGGCATCACTTCTTCTACTTTTAATTCTCCCCTGATCATGTGGCCTAGTAAAGCTGGTGTCCTCCCTGGTATGTTTGTTTGTAGGTTCTATGAAAGCTGTGACGGTGTCTTGTTGTTCACACTTGTCCCCAGCTCTGGGGATAACGCCTGATACAATGCAGGGACTCCATGAGTACATGCTGAATGAATGAATGAATAATAAACAGAATATGGTCCATAGCCTTCCAGTCTAGTGTAGAGCCCAACAGGCTAATCTCCTGAAGGAAATAGAAGTGGCCTCCTTCCCAGCTTGTGTGTGACTTCCAGCTGCCTTTGCTCCTGGCTGTGACAACTCCTGGTCCACCACAGGCACCAGGCTGTAATGCTCACAGATTTGCAACAATCAACCAACCCCGCTGGGTCTGCATTGACGTCATTCTCGTGTTGCCAATGAGAAAAAAAAGTGCATCCAGAGAGGTTAAGATGCTCAACCCCACGTGATTACTGTGATTCCCCTGTTTTGCCCTGTTTTCTTACAGCCTCCTGGACTATTTCCCACAAAACTTAGCAGCAGCTAGTTCCAGGTGAGAGCAGAGTGCTTACACCTGTCCTGAGGGCTTTGTTTTCAACAAGAATTTGTGTTCGCGCAAAGCAGGGTAGAGAGGGATTGCGGGAGGGGGTGGGTCTCCAACCTGGACCGAGGGCGCCCCCTCGTGGTCACCAAGGAGACGAACCGCCCCGCGCTTCATTTTCTCTCCGAAAAGAAAGGGGAAGTGGCGGTGGTCAAGTTAATCCCGAGTAGCGGTAAAGTGCGCACCGCCCCCGGCACTTTGGCGTCGGTGTCCTGGGATTCCTGGCTCGGGGTTGGGTCATCAGCCCAGGTCTTCCGCCCGCCCCCGCTCTGGGTCTCTGGGCAGTCCCTGCAGCGCTAAGGCAGAGTTTTTAAGGCTGTGGCGCTGTCGCCTAAGACAGGAAGAATTTGGTCATCTGAGTCTGGCACTTTCCTGTCCCAGACAGGGGGACGGGGTCGGTATGAACCCCAGCTCTATGACCGCAGGCTGACTACCTCTCGCTGAGGCTTCCCCAGCTATGAAGTGGGGACGATGACACGTACACCACTGGAGCCAAGAATGCCAGGGACCCCTGACTGGCATCCAGGCAGTCTCCTGGCGCTGGGACAGAGCAGGGCGTTTCCAGAAGGGTGCCAGGTCCGCAGACGGCTTCCCACGAAGCCTGGGAAACCTCTTGCCCTTGGCGTGCTAGGCGATGGGTGGGGGTGGAGGGACACCCTTTACCTTTAACGTCTTGATTTGTACAGAAAACATATACCGGTACTAGTGTATCACAATACTGAAAGTAAATTAGAATTTCGGCCCCTGGCTTCTAATACTTTAATTGAAATAGTCTTTTGTTATTCTCAGCTAAAAACAATTGCTTTATCCTTTCTTAAGTTTCATGGGATAATTTGACCCCTAGCGAATTGCAATCCTTCTGTAAGGACTTTTTTTTTTTTTTAATCTGGATATGTTCTACATAGATTGAGGAAATACATGTGCACAGCTAATTTAAGGTGATTTTATGTGTTTAATCCACAGCTGTATTTCAAACAGGGTCAAGTGGTGACAGTTTCTTGTCCACTGATGTGTGCCAGTGTGCCAGTCACTGGGGCAAAGACATGAATCAACCAGGGGTGGGGAGGGGTGTCTGAAAGTGTGACTGGACCACAGACAGTCCAGGCCTTGGAGAGTGAGACCAGGTGTGGTATTTGGGCAAGGTTTCCCTGGGTCCCTACACCATTTCTCTGTTGTGGCCTGGAGGAAACTGTGGTCCATGGAGGCCATGTGGGGGCCTGGTCCTCTCCTTTTATCTCAGCTTCCAGGACAGAGGCCCTCCCCCTGCAACCTCACAGATATTCTGAAATGTCAGGATAAAAAGAGGGGATGAGAGGAAGAGAATCTATGGAAAAGATCAGAATGGGGAAGATTAGCCAAATGCCACTTTATTACGGTAATTTTATGACCAAATTTGAGTCTTTGATGTATGTGGCTCCCCTCCGACCTTTATACATGTCTGTGCCCTTCCTGGAAGGCAAATGGTAGGGCCTTTTAGTCCTGTTCTTGAGGGATGTCTTTCTAGCCATATCTTAGACTGGACACGTGGGCCTTTTCCTTTTTGTCATTTAAACCCCTTTAGAAAAGTTTAGGCATACTCTGAACACATCAGCATGTCTTCAGAGGTCATCAGTTATCAGATTCTACAGTGAGCTGTAGATGGAAGGGAATTCCACAGTGAGTGGTTGTGGAGACAGAAAGGGAACAGGAGAGGGGCTCTGCCTTCCCTGTCATGCAATCACATGGCGATGGGAATGGAACCCAGGGAGAAACAGTCCCCTCAACCCAAGGTCCTTCTTAAGGTTCTCCCTCTATCATAAGCTCCAAGTACTGCTTCTTTCCCAGAGTCCAACTCCCGAACAAAGAAAGAGTGCAATTGGCCAACAAATACTATACATGGGAACATGGCCCACCTCATTAGCAACCAAAAAATCCAATTAAGATGCCAATGAGATAATAAGCAATTTGACAATTTTATTTTTTAATTGTTTTATTACTTATTTATTTTTAATCAATCATTAATTAATTAATTATTTTTGGAGACAGTCTCATTTTGTTGCCCTGCATAGAGTGCTGTGCTGTCATCGCTCACAGCAACCTCTAACTCCTGGGCTCAAGCTACCCTTTTACCTCAGCCTCCCGAGTAGCTGGGACTATAGGCACCTGCCACAACACCTGGCTAGCTTTTCTGTTTGTAGAAACAGGGTCTCTCTTTGCTCAGGCTGGTTTCAAACTCCTGAGCTCAGGCAATCTAGCCACCTCAGCCTTCCAGAGTGCTAACATTACAGGTTTGAGCCACCACTCCCAGCCCTAATTTCTCTGTTTTAATAGATGGGGTCTTAACTCTTGTTCAGGCTGGTCTTGAACTCCCGAGCTCAAGCAATCCACCTACCTTGGCCTAGAGTGCTAGGATTATAGGCATGAGCCATCGCACCCCGCCTAGTTTGACAATTTTCTTTTTTTAATTTTTTTTGAGACAGAGTCTCACTTTGTCACCCTTAGTAGAGTGCCATCACATCATAGCTCACAGCAACATCAAACTCTTGGACTCAAGTAATTCTCTTGCCTTAGCCTCCCAAGTAGCTGGGACTACAGGCATCCACCACAATACCCAGCTATTTTTAGAGATGAGGTCTTGTTCTGGCTCAGGCTGGTCTTGAACCTGTGAGCTTAGGCAATCCACCTGCCTCTGCCTCCCAGAGTGCTAGGATTACAGGCATGAGCCACTGCACCTGGCCTTAGTTTGACAATATTAAATGTGTATAGTCCATCAAAACTGATTCTACGAATGTATTCTAAGAAAACAGAGGAATAAATGTGTCAAGATAAGAATGAGTATTTTTTGGAATCACTGATTATAATAGATGTCCCTCAGCATGGGATTGGTTAAGAAATTACAGAGCATATCTTATCTAGGCTGGACCATCATGTAGATTAAGAAGCTGGTAGCCTCATGATTTCCTTGGTGTTTCACTAATACCCTGGTGGTCCTGGCCTCATCTCAACCCCTGGCATCCTTTATTCTCATGGCTAAATCCTGGATATCCCTTGGGGTTGAGAATGACTCAGAGTGGCATATCAAGAGAGGCTGGAGAGATCACTGAACCAGCAGCTCCCCAACAGGGGCCATGTGCTTCCTCAGGTCTATCCAGAGAAACAGCCTTCTGTGGATCCTGGCTCTTTTGGATGACCAAAGATGGTGTAGTACCTGCTTTCACTGGGTCTGGCTGATTACCTGAATATCCAGGCAGTGAGATAAAAAACAAAACACTTCGGTCCAGCTGTGTATAAGAACAGAAAATCCCAACACCCGGGTCTTGTGGTAGATGCTGTTGTTTGGGAATCCAGTGCCCATTCTCCCTTTGGCAACAATGCCAGTTTTCCTTTAGGCAGAAAGGAAAACTGTTTTCCACTGTTTCACATTTCGGCCCTTGTGGTCTAGATAAGGCTGGCTCCTTGGTTCCAGGGGTAGCTATTTCAGAGTCAATACCTAGGACTTCTGTTGGCATTACCAAGAATAGTCCTCTTCCTCCCCAGTGTGTAAAGATGGGGCTACCTATGCCTCTGTGGAGGGTTTAGGTGCAAAAGTATGGCCAGGTATGTGGAGCCACAGGGAAAGTGCAGGAATTCTGTATTAGCAGCAGATGAGCTCAGGCCAGGCCAGACAAGGAAAAAAAAAAAAGGGATCTTTTGCCCTGGAAGGAGAGTCATGTCTGGCTGGGTGCAGTGGTTCACACCTGCATCTAGCACTCTGGGAGGCTGCGGTAGGTGGATTGTTTGAGCTCACGGGGTACAGAACTGCCTGAACAAGAGCAAGACCCCATCTGTAAAAATAGCCTGTAGCCTCAGCTACTCGGGAGGCTGAGGTAAGAGAATCAGTTGAGTTCAAGAGTTTGAGGTTGCTGTGAGCTATCAGCACTCTACCAAGGGTGACACAGCACTCTACCAAGGGTGACAAAGTGAGACTCCATGTCAAAACAAACAAACAAAAAAAGGAAGGCAGTGGTCTGACCTTTTTTGAAGATTACACTTGATCCAGGGTGGAGAAATGTATTTTGTACATAGGAATAATATCAGAAGCATAAATAGCCCTTAGGAAGCTGTTGAGGAGGAGGCCATGTCCTAGATGAGGGAGGGGGCAGTGGAGAGAAAGTGGTATGGTTTGGGTGCACAATTACAAGGCAAGGGGTGGAAGGAGCATGGAGAAAAACTATAGCTTTGGCTACTCCACTTCTTGGAACCTCAGCTTCCTTTCTTAAAGGATATAATGCCCACTTCATGGGGGTAAGGTTGACAAATGTAATGGTTGAGAGTATTGTTTTTAGTAAGATCTGGATTTGAATCTCAGGACTGGTAGGTCCAGTTGTATGACCTTCTGTCAGTTAATGACAGACTGTAGCATGTATGGAGCCTTGTTATGTGTCAACCATTAGAATTTTCCCCAGAGTAAGGTACTTAACTCTTATTCCAGCTTAGAGGTGAGGGAAAAGGCTTTAATCTGAGGACCTAGGTCAGGAGGATCTCCCTAACTGCCACATAATCCTAATTTTTCTGCACCTAAAACTAGGATAAAAATAATACTGACACTTCCCTGTGTGGTTGGGAGGATATAAAAAGGGGCCTGGAACATAGCAGGTGCTTATTAAATTATTATTATTAATATTATTACATTCTTTGTGTTTTCCCGAGTTTTTGCATGGAGTAGGCATCGTGTGGATAAATTTTTTGGATACAAAAAAATCTCTTAGATAGGGGGAAAAAACTGCTGCTGCCATAGTCTCAGCGTTGGCCCAGGGCAGGGACTAGGGGGCGTGGCTTGGGGCGGGAGCCAAGACTGGAGGGTCAGGCTGAAGGGGCGGGGCCAGGACGCAAGAACTGAGGATAGGAGCGGGGCTCGATAAAAGGGGCGGGGCGAGGGCTGGCGACGCATGCTCGGTGCGGTCCGCTCCACTGCCGCCACCGCCGCCACCACCGCCCACTCGGGGCTGGCCAGCGGCGGGCGGCCGGGGCGCAGAGTAGGGCCGGGCTGGGCGAGTGCACGGCCATGGCCCCGTGGCTGCAGCTCTGCTCTGTCTTCTTCACGGTCAACGCCTGCCTCAACGGCTCGCAGCTGGCTGTGGCTGCCGGCGGCTCCGGCCGCACACGAGTTGCCGACACCTGTGGCTGGAGGGTAAGGCGAGGACGGCGGGTTTCTCGCCGTCCCCTAACTCGCCGGGGGCCGGCGGGACGCGCGGTAAGGCAGGGGCGCAGCGCGCACAGGTGCCTGCGGGCGGTCGAACCCGCGCCGCCCTGTCTGCTCTCCTCGGAGTCGGCTGCGGGACGAGGGTCCCCGGAGTTCGTCCCGCCCCAACCTCCTCCCTCCCTCCCGGGGCTCGCGTCCGGCGGCCCCGGCTGGCCTGAAAGGCGCTGCCCGAACCCCGGCTTTGTGTTGCTAATGAGGAGGGCGGCCGGCCGGGGTCCCATTCTGCGGGCCGGCCGGAGGGGGCGGCGGGGCTGGGGGAGGGAGCCCCACCCTTTGTTCCCGGCCAGGGACCTGCTTCGCCCCAGGGCTGCGCGTCTCAGGCTGGGATCCCCCGAGCTGTCCGCACCGGGGACACCTTGGAGCGGGATTCCACTGCTCCGGTCCACTTCTCGGGTGGCCAGAGAGGGGGCCTGGGACGCTGGGGAGGGATGCGCTCCCCTCTCGTGGGCGCTTTGTTCATTCTCGGCCGCGGCCGTCACTTCACCCTCATCCCACCTCTGCCTTCCAGAGAAACTCCTTCCCCGTTCAGCCTTTCGTTTAGTGTATGGTCTCACGGATGATACCCGCCTCCCGCGCCCCTTGAGATGCCAGATACTTTTTCGCCAAAGGGCGGCGTCAGTTTGTCACCTGGGTCAGGTGCCGGAGAGGAGACTGGAGAGTTGCTGAGACTTCCGCGTGTACTCGGAGCCCTCTGCCTGGAACCGAGGGCTCCGTCGACACTGGGCGATGTGCGCTGGGACGTTGCCTCCCCCTCCCGGGGTCCCTGCTTGGTCCGCTGGGCTCAGGCGGGCCTAGGACCCAGATATTCAGGTCTGTCTGCCCTGTGCCTCCCACCGAGGCCAGGATGGCCTGGCGTGTGGGCATTCATGGCCTTAAGCCTTGTGGAGAGAAACTAGGCTTTGCACTTGGGCGTCAGGGACATGACCTTGGCTTTGCTGCTAGATAACCATGAGCCTCTATTTTTTCATTTAGAGAGATTTACTGCTGGGACAAGGGATGAGTATAGGGTAGTTGGCCTAGGCTAACATTGGCTCACCTCTTCTGGGAGGTTCAAACAGCCTCAGCACGGGGAAGACGTAAGACTGGACACCCCCTTAGGTGCACAGGCTGGTTGCTGCAGCTCGCTTGCCCCATATTCAGAGAAACAAGGGGCTGGAAACCAGGTTTGAGCAGGAAGCTGGGATGTCTTTCCTTAGGCTGTATGCACTCCTTCCTATTTGAGTAAATAAAGCATCACACTTTCTCTTTTCCATTTTAGTAAAACATCACTACCCTGTTTTATTTTCAAAATTTTTAATAGATACCAGGTTTTCTCAAGGCTGTCATACGTTGGCTAATGGGTCCTGCTAAAATTTTGGATCTAGACTGATGTTGGCTTTTGAATAAGTAACAGCATCACAGGCGTTTTATTCTGAGTTTTCACGTGAGAATTCAGCATATGTTTATCAGTCTAATTTGAGGTTTATTTGCAGTTGCCAAGGTGGCTTCATATGCCAGTGCACAAAACTTAATGAAGTTTTAATGCTGTGCGTATGGTTCTTGTCTGAAGGGGCCAAGCTGGTTATTTTGTTCTTCCTAGCTGAGGGAATGTGTTCTCCTTCCATACACCAGCACCCCCACAAAATTAATTGTGGTCCCAGTCACACACATGTTGGCCTTTTCCGTACCAGAACCCCTAGTTGGGGGTGACTTTCTTAACAGCTTCTGCTTTGGCCCCACCAGTCTTTTCT
The DNA here is from genome assembly GCA_963574355.1 of Loris lydekkerianus. Classification (NCBI taxonomy): domain Eukaryota; kingdom Metazoa; phylum Chordata; class Mammalia; order Primates; family Lorisidae; genus Loris; species Loris lydekkerianus. The sequence continues at coordinate 10,654 of CAUYPK010084777.1, read as the reverse complement.
TTAGTTATGTTCTTCCCCTTCCTGGATGAGTCTAGGGGCCTCTGGGCCACGTCTCAGATTCCTTGTTCTTCCCAACTTGGCACATGGCTCCTCTCCTGGACTTGCCTCTTGGTGCATAGGATGAACCCTTCTTATCCATCCATTCCATATTTCACCCCTCCTGCCATGTTCCCTAATTCCTAATGCCCTTTATGCTTCTAAGCCATGCTTTTCCCTCCTCCTGGGATGCCTTTTCCTCCCTGAGAATCCCCTTACCACTCAGCTCAGGTGATGCCTCCTCAGGGAAGCCCTCCCTGACTGCCATGCCCCTTGCTTTGACTTCTTATGCAGGTTCTTGTCCTTTGGTTCTCACCAGACTGCTGTGTCAATATTTGTTCGCTCTATATTTTCAGACTAGTTTCTTTAGACATGCACTGAATTTCATCTTGGTGGCCTCAGAGCCCAAAGCCCTGTAACTCTTGGCTGAACCTGATTAGACTCGGCTGCTTTCCTGCTAAATCCTATCTTAAGTGATAGATTTTTCAGAAGGGGGGGGGAAGGAGGCCAGGTGTGGTGGCTCACACTTGTAATCCTAGCATTTTGGGAGGCTGAGGCAGCTGGAGGTCAGGAGTTCAAGACCACCAGCCTGAGTAAGAGTGAGACCCTATCTCTTAAAAAAAAAAAAAAAAAAAGGGGCTCAGCCCCTGTATCTCAGTGGTTAGGGTGCCAGCCACATACACGGGAACTAGCAGGTTTGAATTTGACCAGGGCCTGTTAAACAACAATGACAGCTACAACAACAACAACAACAACAACAAAAAGCCAGGTGTTGTGGCTATTTTTAGTAGCCCAGCTACTTGGGAGGCTGAGGCAAGAGAATTGCTTAAAAAGCCCAAGAGTTTGAGGTTACTGTGAGCTGTGATGTCACAGCACTCTACCAAGGGTGACAAAGTGAGACTGTCTCCAAAAAAAAAAAAAAAAAGTAGGGGAGAGATCAGAGTACCAAGCTCCAGTGTCTTTTCTTTCTTTTTTTTTTTTTTTGAGACATAGTCTCACTCTGTCACTTTAGGTAGAGTGCCATGGCATCATGGCTGGCAGCAACCTCAAACTCCTGGATTCAAGCAATCCTCTTGCCTCAGCCTCCCAAGTAGCTGGGACTATAGTCACCCGTCCCAATGCCTAGCTAGTTTTTCTATTTTTTGTAGAGACAGGTCTTGCTCTTGCTCGGGGTGGTCTCGAATTCTTGAGCTCAGGTGATCTACCCGCTTTGGCCTCCCAGAGTGCTAGGATCATAGGCGTGAACCAAGGAGCCAAGGCATCTTCTTTGTCGCAGGCCTTTGCACATGCTATTCCTGCCTGTGTTTTTTCTCTTTCTGCCTCCTTGACTTCCCCTCTCAACTTCACCATCACTTCCTTTAGGAAGCCTCTGCTCACACCTCTCTGGTAACATCTCCCAGAAATTACAGTGCCAAGGGCCAGCCAGTAAATAGTAGTGACTAGGATATTTGAATCATGTCTGGTTACCTACCAGATAATGGGTACTCAAGTCTATAGATGTTGGCCTCAGCTCTGAGGTTGCTTACAGTCTAGTTGGGGTTATAGGAACATATAAGAATCGGGGTCAATTACATGTGATGCAAACCAGAAAGAGCTCCCTGTGGCTCAGAACCTAAGAGGACAGTGGGGGTGCAGGCAGCCTTAAAGGAGAGGCAGGATTTGGGTGCATGAAAGGAGTTGAGTGAATGACCCCTTTGATCTCCAGGGAGCATTTGTCCCAGGGATGCTTGCTCCTCTAGGAATGTGTATTTTCCCAGAATTTGCAAGGTGACTGCGGCTAGCCAACCCTCTGCAGCTTTGCTAACAGACCCTTTGGGGCTGCTCTCAGAGGAGCCGTGAGCTGGCCTGGTTTTACTTGGTCAGGTTTCACAGCCTCTGCATTATTAGTGGGGCAATTAAGAAGCTGATACCATCTTGAACACAGCTCAGTGTTTTAGAAATGAGTTGTGGGCACACTTCCTCAACTACTTAAAAAATAATTCTCTTAGGGTCCTTGCCAGCTGAAGTTGCTCTTTGAGTAATAAATACTGTTCTCCCAAAAGAGTAATAATCTGTAAAGCCTCCAGAGAGGCCAGCACCCTCATTTACAACTGGCTCTTAACTTTTGCTTCTCTATGGTGGAATGATTGTGACAGGTAATTTTAATTATATCAGTCAGTTGCACTGAGGTTTTCCCTCCTTTGCCTTGCTGGTTGAGAAGCCTGTTCATGGAACAAGGAGTTAGGAATCTACTCCCACAGGTTTTTGTTTAGTGCCTTTTCCTGCAGAGGGGGAGAAGGGGACATTTCTTGCCTCCTTACTTATTTTTTAAAATTTATTTATTTTTGTTTTGCAGTTGCTTGATTTTAGCAGGCTGGGACTGGATTTGAACCCAATAGCCTGGGTGTTTGTGGCCGGAGCCCTACCCACTGAGCTATGGGCGCCACCCGTTGCCTCCTTACTTAAATGGGGTACATCATCTCAATTCTATTATCCCTGAAACACAATTCCTGTTCCCTCTACAAAAAGTTATTCCTTTGGAATTTGGGAAGCCAGGATGCTGGCATTGTCTTGACAATGAAGTGCAAGTTTCCCATTTAAGGCAAATACTTCATCTCAAAAGGTAGGAAAGAATAGGGTGGTACTTGGAATAAAAGAAGTTCCAGCTGGTTAAAATTTAGGTTCCTGATAAAAGTCCAATCCAAGAATTCTCTTTGGCTGTGGGCCCAGGCATATTTATTTGATTCTGAATTGGATGCATTTTCATTCACTTGCAGCCCATGACTCCCAACCCGCATCTGGTCTGCCTGTCCATGTTGTTCGTGTTACTGATGCTCTCATGTCCCTTAAAGAATTCTTGGTTAAAACTTACATAGCCCTGGATGATACATTTTTCAGAGAGATGTTTGTGTAAGAAGTGTGATTCTTGCTTTCAGCCCGTCTTGCCTAATTGGGAACCCTCTGGCTCCCGGCCACCTTTCTTGAGCAGCCCTCCTTTCTGTCCCTACCTCCACCCTGGGGCCCTTGCAGTGCCTGGGGCATTGTGCTCCTTATTAATTTGGGGATACAGCTTAATGACCAAGACCATGACTAAGACCTTGCCAAATTCTGCCTTTTGCATCTTTTCCTTCTGAGCAGGGTTTCTCAAAGTGATGTCCAGAGACTTCCAGTCTTGTTAAAAATGCAGATTCAAGGCCATTGGGGCCAGCATGGGTCTGAGATGGTGCCCAGGAATTGGCATTTTAACATGTTCTTCCGAGGATTCTGATGGTGTATCCAGGATAAGACCTTTTTGTTTTAGGAGGTAGGGCTTCCATAATGAGAAGGGAGAGAGAAGACACATTAAGTTTGGCTTTAAATTATTTCCCTTAGAGTCACTGTGGAGGCTTTATCAGCGCCCTGACCAATAAAAGAGGTCAGGCTAACTGAGGGGTGCTAGGAGACAGTTGGGTGGGGTGCCCTGGTTTGGGTGGGTGCCTCCCCTTGGATTGAAGGCACTTGACACTTACACTGGATTCCTCCCAAAACAGCTGGGTTTGTCTGGAAAACAGTCTCAGGAAGGAGTAGGGCAGGATCCAAATCAGATTCTCGGCAGACCTTGCAGACAGCTTCCCTACAAAGGAAAGAACTGCTAATGCTTTTTTAAGTCTTTATTTAAAGTCGAGTATTTTTCAGGCTTCATTTGGCCTAAAGTAGTGTGTTGGGTTTATTTTTCTTCCTTTCTTTCTCTCTCTCTCTCTCTCTCTCTCTTTTTTTTTTTTTTTTTTTTAAGAGACAGAGTCTTAATCGCCCTTGGTAGAGTGCGATGGTGTCACAGCTCACAGCAACCTCCTACTCCTGGGATTAGGCGATTCTTTTGCCTCAGCCTCCCCAGTAGCTGGAACTACAGGCGCCTGCCACAACACCTGGCTATTTTTTTTTTGTTGTTGTTGCAGTTTGGCTGGGGCCAGGTTCGAACCCACCACCCCACAACCTTCCGTATATGGAGCGGGCACCCTACCCACTGAGCCATTGGTGCTGCTCCCCCCCCCCCTTTTTTTTTTTTAAAGCTTTCAAGTCCTTTTCCTACTCTGTCTCTGAACTTTTCACATACAGTGCCCTAGGAGATGTTTAGTGCTGTTGGGGCCACCCCTTCAACAATTTTGTTGTCCTGTTTCATTCCCACTGCCTCTTGTACCTGTCTCTGATGGGTCTGTTTTCAGGCTTCTAGAAGCTTGGCCCCTCCCCACCCTTATCCCTGTACTCACCCTATTTGTAAGAACATCTAACAGGCTCTGGGGGGCACACTGTGGGAGCAGACTGCTCTCCTGGCATCCTGCCCTGGCAGCCAGATCTTTTCCATTTGCTGGCTCTCCCCAAATTGGAAGGGTCTCCTGCCCTCAGCAAGCCCAGAGGGTGTCTATGCTGGTGCCATAGGCGCCAGACTCACCCAGCCAGTGGGAGGCATTGTCCTTTTTCATTGTGTTTGTCTTGGCTGCCTGGATGTTCTGAAAGGGCTTGACACACGATTAGGTGACTGATGGCCCCCACAACACATTGTCTCCTCCGGGCCTAGGGCCTTTGAAGCTCTTCCCGGTGGGAAGTAAAGAGACTATTTGCTCTATTAAAATGCCTTGGTATTTCCTCTGTTTAACCACAGGCCACTTCCCCTCTGCCACTCTAAACCCGGCGGGGCCACTGACTGATTGAAAAGACACAACTTCTCAAGTGATCACATCCTATTGAAACAGATAATCTTACTGCAGATTAAAGCTAGGGCAAGTCTGGAAGAAACAAATCCAGATCGTCTTTGAGGTGGCTCCTTATCTTGCTCAAAATTTAGCCTATTGACATAATTCATGCTTGAAGTTCTGAATGAATAAATGAGTGCTTTTTTAAAGAAAAGCGATAAAAAATTAAAAAGAAGGGATGCCTAAATTGTAAATTAAAATCAGTGGGTGTTGTATCTACACACAGCAGGTTAATTTGAGCAGTGGAATTTTTCATTGTGTGAGTTGGAAACTTTGGTGTCTGGGAGGGGAAGGATGTCTGTTCATAGAAAAACTATACTTGTTTCTCTTCTTGTAGATTCTGTTTGGTCTCATATGCTCAGAAGTCCAAGTAAGAAGTTCGCAATTTAAATAATACCAAGAATATCTCTGGGGAGACTCCCTCATCCCTTCCCAAACAATATCTTAAAAGAAGTTTTAATTAATACCACCAGGCAGGAAACTAAAAATCAAACAACTGAAAAAATTACCTATGAAACAAAAACTGAAAATGGAAACTCCATCTGATCACTACGAAGGAGCTTAAAAAATAATCACTAATGTTACTTTCTAATAGTGGTTATTATTTTAACATTTGCAACTCCTTTGTTCAAAGTATACCTGATAAAAATGGCTTCTCTTTCCTTTGGTTCCTGGTTTGGAAATGTTGGGGGAAGGTGGATGTAGCTAATTAAGGCTACAACAGTTAAAGAGGGGACTTAATAAATACCATCTGTCCTCAACAAATCACTGGGTGGATGACAAAATAAAGATGTGATGTGAACACACATGTAATTCTCTTCTAAAACGGAAGTTGGCCCATAAATTTTCTGATTTAATAGTGTAAATGAAAACTACCCCTACTGTGCATATTTAAGAAGCACTTGTTTTATAGTGACCCTAATGGTAAAATGTCTTATTTGCATATGGCTGGTGACTTAAGAGTTGAAAGGGCAGGCAGAAGATGGCAAGTACTGTTGGAAACTTAATAAATTGTAATTTTATCGTATCTTTATTCACTCCAAATTCCTAAAAATAGATATTAATCATGAGGCTTTCATTAAAATTACTATATTGTAGGAGAGCTTGTTTGAACTTTAAAAAGGGAATGGAATGGGTCTGCGTCCGTAGCACAGTGGTTACGGCACCAGCCGTATTCACTGAAGCTGAAGAGTTTGAACCTGGCCCGGACCAGCTAAACAACAATGACAACTGCAACAAAAAATAGCAGGTGTTGTGGTGGGCACCTATAATGCCATCTACTTGGGAGGCTGAGGCAAGAGAATCACTTAAGCCCAAGAGTTTGAGGTTGCTGTGAGCTGTGATGCCACAGCACTCTATCCAGGGCAACATAGTGAGACTCTGTCTCCAAAAAAAAAAAAAGGGCAGTGCCTGTGGCTCAAAGGACTAGGGCGCCGGCCCCATATACCAGAGGTGGCAGGTTCAAACCCATAACCCAGCCAAAAAAAAAAAAAAGGAATGGAAATTGATAGCATCAATTAAAATATTTATTTATTATTTATTTTTTTCACACATTGAATAAATACTTCAAATAGATCTTTTTGAAATCATGAGCGATTAGGTTTTAAATATACCGTAACTTTTTTCAAAGTATTCCCTTAAAGACTAAGAGTTTTTCCAAGTGTTCTGTTTTGTTCGTTTTGTAGGTCTCTCCACCCCCCCCCCCCGCCCCCCTTTGAATATAACCCTTTAAAAAGTACTGGCCGAGGCCCCAGACTTCTGTTCTGAGATGGACCGTTTTACCCGAGAGTGGATGGTTAATGGGACAAAGGGAGTGTTTTCTTGGAGTGAAGAGGTACCTTTTCCTGAGATGGGCCATATGGTTTAGAAACCCTTTCCCTGTACTTTTATTCCGTCTGGGTGATTTCTGAAACAGCTCCCCTTTTATCTAAGGAAAATGCAGTGCAATGTAGAACAAATGTAGGAGCAGTCAGCCTGAGCGTGGTCGCCATTGAGTGACAGCTTATGGCCCTTCCTCTGGAGTGTGCACATTTGCTCTGTGTGGGGCACAGGCACTCAGTTAGGATTTATTGACTGCTTAATATTTGAAGCTCAGAAAGGCTTCTTTGGAGTGAGGAAGCAAGAGGTGACTTTTTTGAGCAGCTACTTACTCTTGTGTCATGTCATGGAGGCTTGACCCAGAAGAAAGACAAATGGGAGGAAGACCAGGCCCCTGTCAACAGTAGCTCCCCACTGGGGCCGCCAGGGAGAAAGACAAACTGGTTGGGATGACAGGAAGGTGCCAGAAGGCCACTGCACAGAGAACTCCCTGTCCTCTCTCGACGCTTCCCTACCTCTTACAGGGAAGGGTGAACCATTATTCCTGCTCCTCATCCTAGGATTGTCCATGGGAAAAGCAGTGTGGTGACAAATGAGTGTATGAGCCCCTGCTTGGGGCCACCTTTGGAACTCTGGCCTTCAAGCCCATGTCTCATTTGGTTCCCAGTCACCCTGACTTCTTTATAGGAGCCCCACCTCTCTGTGAGGCTTCTCCACACTACCCACCCCCAGACTCCCCAGGGGCCACAAAGCCTGTGTTTAATAAAGTGAGACAGACCCTGTCATCCCTCCAGATTTGGCGAGAATGTGTCCAGCCATGTTTGCAGCTGCACGATGAGGAAGAAACAGAAATTTGATTTCTTTATGAGAAAAATTGAGTTTGATTCATGGGAGGCTTGGAGGAAGGGATGGGGTTAGTATGAGGAAGACAGACCTTGGCTTGGCACCCGTAGCTCACCGGTTTAGGGTGCTGGCCGCATAAACCAGGACTGGCGGGTTCGAACCCAGCCCGGGGCCTGCTAAACAACAATGACAGTTACCACAAAAAAAAAAAAAAATAGTTGGGCATTGTGATAGGTGCCTGTAGTCCCAGCTACTTTGGAGGCTGAAGCAAGAGAATCACTTACGCCCAAGAGTTTGAAGTTGCTGTGAGCTGTGATGCCACAGCTTTCTACTGGGGGTGACATAGTGCGACTGTCTCAAAAAAGAAAAAAAAAAAAAGGCCTCACTGAAGGCACTTTAAGCTAGGCCTCACCAGTGAGTGAGACTTGGAGGTGGGGGGGCAGTTTAGGCAAAAAGCAAGGTGTGGATGTAGCTGGAAGAGGCTGGGGACAGATATAGGCACCAAATACAAGGGTACCCTGAAGCTTGCCTGTGTGTTCTCTGTCATGTGATGAGGCCCAGAAGGTTTCCCCAAAAGGCGAACAGCCTGATGAGAGGGGCACACCACCCATTCCTTTGTTCAGTGACCATGTGGTGCTTTCTGTATGTTAGGCCCAATGTCTGGTGTTTAGATTTTACTGGGGGAGACAAACAGAATAACAAAATACCAGACCTGACTACCCCATTTAAAATAGCAACCTGCTGCTCGCCCTGTCCTCTCATCTTTTCCTTTACAAACTTTTCACCATGAGACATACATAGTATTTTCTTGTCTGTCCCCCCCATTGCAATGTCATCTCCACAAGGGCAGAGCCTTTATCTGTTTTGTTCCCTTCTGCATCATGAGAACAGTGCCGGCACCCACTAGGTTCTCCATACATGTGTCTTGAATGGCTAGGACTGTGCAGAAAATTAAAATAGGGGGATGAGAGCAATGGTTGCTTGCCAGTGGATGATCTCCAATGGCCTCTCTGAGGAGGCAACATATCAGTTGAGCAACTGTAATAGGAATTTCCTCTGAAATTGTTTTCTTAACATTGGCTAATCATGCAGCTTTAGGTGCTGAGAGCAGCACAAAAAATATACTTGATTTATTCATTCATGCTGCAGATTATTCACTCCCCTGCTGGGGGTACATACTAGCTAGAAGCTAAGCTGTGGGCTGGTCCCTGCTAATGGCAGAGGGGGGTGAGTGGGAGACACACCTGGCAGAGTGTCCGTTGGTTGGGGGTGGGTTTTGAGACTGCCTGCGTGACCCTGCCTTGTGCATGAGAAAAATGTAAGAAGTTACCGCTAAGCGCCGACTGGTACTGGACTTGGTAAACTGATGGGAACGACATGAGACTCAGCCCGTCAGTAGCCCTCCGTTTGTATGAAAAAATCTTTTTAACTGAGGCACAGGCCTAATTTTTGTTTCATTTCCCTCTGGTTGTGAATGCATTTCATTTTCTGAAGTCATTTGAAGGTCCGCCAGAATCAAAGATGCTCTTTGCCTTCTTTCCGGGTCTGTGGATTTGCTGGCCAGCTGTGGTAATGAGTTTTTGCCCAGCTTTGATTTTCATGCCTTGCCTCCCAGTGGGAGGAACTAGATATTTCTGATCTTACCTCTGCTCATATTCAGATCCAGCCAAGCAATCAGTGACTTCCCGGGCTTTTTTGTGGGAGACTGTGGGAAAAGTCCTGGTTGGCTGGCTATGAATTAATGAAATCCTTAGAAGTCTTTACTAAAGATAGCTCCTGTGGTTTTAAAAAATGGCATTGCCTTTTTAATTTGAGAAAGAGGTCATGGAGTTTTACCAAAATTAAGCAGAGAAAATGTAACATCTGGTTGTCTGGCCGAAGACGGCTTCAGGGCCTTAGGCACCATGAGTTCCCAGTGCTCCTGTGCCCAGGGGTGACTGTCACCAGGCCCCTTGGAAGGCTGCTCTAGATAAGCTGCCTCTCATTGTTCTCTCTGGGTTTTGAAGTCATTGAGAGACAAATTCTACCTCCCACATCATTTCACCTGAGAGCATTTCACACCTCCTGAGCTTTCTTCCTTTTACCTAAAGGGTCACACTTAAAAAAACAAAAGTACCATGGTTATGGAGTTTGGTTAAGCCTCCTGTGAAGCATTGCTTTTATCTCATTAAATAAGGATGGGGCGATAATGGAGGACAGTTTGGATGGAAGGCCAAGGGGCTTTTTTAAGAGTTCTAAAAAGTCCTCAAATTAGTAGTAGTTCTGGTATGAAGAGCAGGAGAATGATAAATTGGTGAAGAGTCTTAAGGAACGAAGTGACCTATGACTTTGTAAAGCATAATGTTGTAAATATCTGCAAGCATGTATACCCCTCCCCTGTAGGTAAGTTTGTAACAAGCCATCATTTCTTCTCTTTCTTCTCGTTTTCTTTCTTTCTTTTCTTGTTTTTTTTTTTTTCTTGAGACAGAGTCTCTCTCGGTTTCCCTGGGTATAGTGCCGTGGCATCACAGCTTATAGCAACCTCAAACTCTTGGGCTCAAGCTATGTTCCTACCTCAGCCTCCTGAGTAGCTGGGACTATAGGTGCTGCCACAATGCTAGTTTTTCTATTTTTAGTAGAGATAAGGTCTCACTTTTGCTCAGGCTAAGGCTGTTCTCGAATTCCTGAGCTCAAGCAATCTACCCACCTCAGCCTCCCAGAGTGCTAGGATTATAGGTGTGAGCCATCATCCCTGGCCAGTCATGATGTTTTTTAAAATCAGTTTATTTTTAATCTTGGTTCTAGTCTGTACTTAAACTATAGATTTTCCTTTACAAATACTAGTAATATTTGGGAGCATGAATTTTTCTGAAACTAAATGGGAAGTTGAAGTTGTTGCCAGCCACCTATATTGTACTTTTTCTCCTATACTTTGTATTCTGAACTTTTTTTTTTTTTTTCTGTTTCTGGCCGGGGCTGGGTTTGAACCTGCAACCTCTGGCATATGGGGCTGGCGCCCTACCACTTTCAGCCACAGGCGCTGCCCTATATTCTGAAAAATTTTAACCTCTAGAAAAGTTGAAAGAAGAGTAAAATGAATATCCATTTTCCCTTTGCCCAGGGTGGTTGGGTTGGGTTGGGTTGGGTTGGTTTGGTTTTCTTTTCTTTTCTTTTCTTTTCTTTTCTTTTCTTTTCTTTTCTTTTCTTTTCTTTTCTTTTCTTTTCTTTTCTTTTCTTTTCTTTTCTTTTCTTTTCTTTTCTTTTCTTTT
>CAUYPK010084771.1:0-12010 GCA_963574355.1 Loris lydekkerianus | reverse complement strand
ACCTGAGTATAAGCCGACCCCCTTAATTTTACCCTAAAAACTGGGAAAACTTAGTGACTCGAGTATAAGCCGAGGTGGAAAATGCAGCAGCCACTGGTAAATTTCAAAAATAAAAATATATACCCAAAACAATTACAATAATCGAAGAATCAGTAGGTTAAATGCTTTTCAATATTTATTGCTAAAGAAAAACAGTAAACTAACAACAACTTTACAACTTTAAATAAAGTGCAGAAAACTGTAGCTTAACAGGTAATCAAGTTAAATCACAAAGGTTAAAATCCTTCAAAACTGGATTCCTCCTCATCATCATCTTTAAGTCCAAACAGAGCTCCAGCTATATTTGATGTGAGGGTATCAGCATAGACATTGTCATCAACACTGAGTTCGGAGATATCGTCATCACTGCTGTCGGTCGCATACAAAGCGCAGTCTTCACTGCTGAACAGCTAAATATGAACTTTGAATAATGAAAATATAAATCCTTCATGTTTTGCAAATGCAAAATCATTATTTATCTCATACACTTATTTATACACTTGTATACACATAGTTTATAGCAATATGTATTTTAATTGCAATCTCATAATCAGTAGTGATCAAAAATTAAAGATTTAATTTGTAATAGTTAGAAAATAAGTTAGCAATATAATAAGTAGGGCGAATTTGTTTCTGATGTTTATGGAAGCCATGTGCTAGACTTTCAATTTAACCTAAAAGTAAAATTCCTATGTTTTCCTTTTTAGAGAAAGTAGCACCTGAATGCACAGAAAGACAGTACAGGAAACAGAGGCAAGGAAGGGCAGGAGGGAGGAAGGAAAGAAATACTCCCCTGAGTGTGTTCTAGTTTATTCTTTGACTCTGACTATGACACACTCAATGCACTCCTATAAGTTGTACTCCTACCATCGTTTAAAAAATGCAAAACAAATACACCCTAAGATCATGTACCTACCTCAGAAAATATTAAGAGTCAATGGAAGAAAAATTTGAACCTAGGCAGCATCACATCAAAGTTTTAAGTTCTGAGTATTGCTTCTGAGTATTGTGATATTGCTTCTACAAGGCATAAGAAAATATAAAATATAGAAAAATCATCAGCGTCCTTTAATAACAAGTATACTCTGAGTGATGTTTCATTTTATCCCTTCTTAATGAAGTAATTTCCCTAATGGAAAATAATAATACAAAGTGGGAAAAGTTCTCAACAGAATACCTAATGAGTCAGCATTAGTAAGTCAGAAAGTAAAATTATTAATTAAAATTTTCTTTAGATTCTTTTTATCCTTAAAAATGAGGATGACTCTAGGTATTTCACAGCTGAATCAGTATAAGGTTTTTTTAAAAAGTAGACTATTTTCAGATACATAGGTAAATAAGATAAAAGATAAAATAGCCCTGTGTCTGCCATAGAATTGATCACGAGGATATACAACTGACTTTCCTTCATTTCTTCCTTATTTATATTTTAATTAGCTTTACATATTTCCACATGGTAAATAATATTCCCTGATTAGCAAATTTGTCAATTTATTGCCCATCTTTCGATAAATCTCCCAAATCAAGCTCTATTTTACGCTTTTGTTTAAAAATCCTTATACTGTCTCAATTTCATCAATACTGGAGTAAGTTCATAGCAAACTGAACATACTTGTTCAGTTACATGTAAATAGTATCTTACATTATAAATTTATAGTTTATTCCTAAAATAAACATATAACTGTATGTCACCAAAACCAGAAGTCAGAAATCTTTTTCTCTAAAGAGTCAGATAGTAAATATTTTTAAGCCATGTTTATCCTACTGCAATGACCAAACTCTGCCATTCTAGTATGAAAGTCACCATCAGCATTTAATAGTTGGGTTGCTTAACCTTTATTTGCAAAATCAAATGATGGGCTGGATTTGGCCCACATGCACCAATTTGTCACTTCTTGATTAAAAAAAAAGACCTGATTAGATTGTGACATGAAAACTTGCAGACATGTTTAAGTAGACCTTATTTAAGGTAATGGAAGAGAAGCTATCTTCACAATGCTAGTAGTTCTGAACTATTTGTGGATAGGAAAAGTATTTTTTCTTTTGTATTTTAGGTTTTATACAGAGTAGCCACTCAATAATTTTATATTCATTCATACAGTCACATGTTCACTAAATACCTAAAATGCAAAGAAATGAATTAGTACTCTGATTATATGAAAAATAAAACAATATGCTTTTGCATAAGCTATGAAAATCCAGCATCTCTTCTTGTTTTTTGATAGACATTCAAGAGAGGAGGTACTTAATAGAAATAATTTAGTTCTTACTAATAGGTTTGGAGAGCTGGCTTTGAGTCAGCAGGGCCCCAACAGCCTGGGGAGCATTCAGGGTATGAACCCCCAACTGCTCCTCCTCTTTTCACAAAACAATCATGTTCCTTTCTTCATGCTATTCCTGCCATAAGTAATGTAGCTCTTTCTTTGTCTAGTTAATTTTTAAGAACTATGCGGAGATCCTTGTGACTTTCCCTTTTCACTTCTTATCATATGTTAACAAAGTTGAGTAGAAACCATTAACAGGATGATTTGTCTTTATTAAAGTCATTTACATTTTCCAATCTTACTATAAGACCAAAGATATGTTATTTGTCTATGCTACTTCCCCATAGATGACCCTGTACAGATGCTATTAAATAAAGCTGATTTTGTGCTTTGGTGCTGGCTGCAGCCATCAGATCAGTCAGACCTCCCAATCCCATCTTTTGTCTCTGTGTCTTTTCTTGTGATATATTTTTCCCAATCCTTGCCAATTCCCCTCTGGTTCTCTCCCCTTCCCTGTGCTGGCTCACAATCAATAGGCACTAAATACAGGGTAAAGACACCTATAAGAGACATATACGTTTACCTTGTCAGTAGAGATCAAAACTGGCTGTTTAATGCTAAATTTGCTTCTGGGAAAAGAAAACAGTAACAATTCTAAAAGTATGTTGTGACAGTAGCTAGAAAATGAGTTTTAGAAAATTGTCATGTGAAGCAGAAAGACAAAATACAAATAGAAGGGGAAGTCAAAGTCACATGAATTGAAGATAAAAGCAATTTGAATAAAAATTATTAATCAGTCTTATGGAAAAAAATGAAGATTGCATAATAGGGGAGAAAACATTTAAACTGAGTGTTCAAATGTATTAAGACATTTGAGTCAGGAAAAACATTCCCCTTTGCTTGGTTCTTTGGCTTATTTTCAGTTAGAGTATAAAATATTATTTTACTTCTTTGAACAATACACCTAAAAATTCAGATACAGGCCAAGAGCAGTGGCTCATGCCTGTAATCCTACACTCTGGGAGTCTGAGGCAGGTGTGTTGCTTGAGGTCAGGAGTTCAAACCAGCCTGAACAACAGCAGACCACGTCTCTAAAACTAGCCAGGCATGTTGATGGGTGTCTGTAGTCCTAGGTACCCCAGAGGTTATGGCAAGAGAAATGCTTGAGCCTGAGAGTTTGAGGTTGCTGTGAGCTATGATGTCACAGCACTCTACCATGGGTGACAGAGTGAGACTCTATCTCAAAATAAATCAATACATAAATAAATGAAATGAAAAATTAGGTATAATTTTATAATGCATTTTCATTCAAACTACCAGAGTAGTTTGAATACCTCAGAGAATGAGAACTTTGACCAAAAGGATGGATAATATATTGAAGTTAAGGTCAGTTGGGAAGCAGATCTACACTTCAATTATAACAAAGGATAAAAGAAGACCTTTAGTTAAATTATAAAAAAGGAATAAGAGCAGGCAGACTGATCAATAGCAATTTGGTAAGGCTGTATATGGTAACTTCTGTTTCTGACTTACAAAATCACTTCTAAGAGGAAACATGATCACTGTTTAATGAGTCCATTTCCCAGTTTATGTTATGAATGCTTATATTTATTCCTTGGTATTAACTGAACCTAAAAAATAAAAAAAAAACAACAAAATTTAGAAATAATCTCAGAACAAACTTTATAGAAAAAAAATTGTTATTGGTAATACATCATTCAGGATCTCTTGGGTGTAAAAGTCTGCAGTAGTAGAAATTCATCCGGATAGAAATAAAGCTAATATAATGTCATGAATTCAGTAATTCAAGCGGTTCATAAGAGAAAGATAGAACATTTGAATTTACTTCAGACCGTAAGCTGGAAACATTTGCGATACTGTATAATACCAATGAATTGACCTATATAAAAATGACTACTACCTTACTTAAGGAAAATACCTTGCACAGAAAAATATGGCAGGGTAGGGAGGTGTTTGGTTATTCCAGACCATAAAATAATTTAGATCAATTTCACAGAAGACCAATTGGCCAAAAATAAGTGAGTTTCTATTTCTCTAAAGAGGTTTGAACTACAAACTTTGTAGCATTGTAAAAGAGAAGAGTTATTTCCATGAAAAGAAGCAGAAAAGCAATATTTTAATTTAACCAAGTCAGATGATATTAAAATTTTTTGTTCATGTCATAAAGCATGAAAAAGTAATGAAATATAATTATTTGATAAAAGAGAAGTGAAAATCATTTCCATTTTATAAAACCATGGTTTAATAGCAAGAGAACACAAGCAACTGATTAAAAACAATGAAAGTTTATGAAAAACAATATTTTTAAATACTTAATGTAAGTTTAATAGATATGTACAAATTTTTAACCATGTGGTGACAGAAGTGGCTATAATGAGCAAACTGAAATGTGGTAAAAAGAAAAAAAAAACTTGCAAAAATGCAGATTTCTCTATTTTATTGAAAAAAGAATCTAAAGATGGTAAAAATACTATGTCATCTTAAACCAATTTTTAATTTCAACTTAATTCTGGATAGTAGTTTGTGGGAAATAGGGCAAGATACTTTTAACTGTATAATGTCAAACAGAAGTATTGAGAACAGTCATCCTTGCCTTATTCCTGTTTTAAAGGAAAAGTATTCTAATATGAATTCCTGGGAAAGACCTAATTGATCATGCATTATGAATGTTTATGTATTTTTTATTTAATTTGCTAAAATTTTGTAAATTTTTTATCTGTTCATGATGGAATTTTTTTGTATGATTCTTTACTCCTAACACCTGTGGTATTGATTCATATCACAGCAATTCTGGCCTCATAAAATGAGTTGTATATTTTCTGCTTTTCAATTTTCTGGAAGAGGTTTTATAAAATTACTATCTTTTCCTAAATGATTGGTATAATTTGCTAGAGAAGCCATCTGGGGATGGAACTTTCCTTATGAAAATGTTTTACTTAAAATTTTAATTTATTTCCTATAAAGAGCAATTTAGCTTTGCTACATAAAATTGTTTCTTTTTTCTTGTTAAGAGAACCCTGGTTTTGTTTGGGTATGAATATCTGTCCACCAAAACACACTTACCTTCCCACATTTCCATTCAGATAAGAATGACTACGTAACACATTCCTAGTCACTAAGATATAACAGATGTTGCTAGCTCGCTATTTCTGAAGAAGGTTTTTCTTTCATAGTATGAATTTTACTTCTCCACCTCTTCCATTTTCAATTTTCAAGGACATAAGCAAACTTGTATAAATGATGGATCAGACAGAGAGAAGGAATCTGAGTCCTCGATAGTACTCTTTTTTTTTTTTTTTTTCAGTTTTTGGCTGGGGCCAGGTTTGAACCCACCACGTCCGGCATATAGGGACGGCACCCTACTCCGTTGAGCCACAGGCACCAGCCCTGGATGGTACTCTTGATCAACTGAAATAGCTCTGTGCTGGCTAACACCAAAGGTAAGCAAGCCTGTGGTTTTAAGCCACTGCTGAAGACCCAACATTTTACAAAAATTTAATTATTTACAATAGCATGTTGATTAAATATCAATACTCATATTCAGTACTTTAATTGGGTTAATACTACAAGCTATTACTGTTCACTTTAAGCGTTATACTGCCTTTGTTTTCATTGTCAGTTGTATGCATGTGTGTTTAATAAAGTTCAATATTAATTTTATAGGTTTATGTTTTCTATAATTTCAATTAACATTATAATTTAAATACCTTGTCAATGTTTTTGCAAAATGGTTTTGCCATTTTGTTTTCAGTTGTCAAAATGTTAAAAGAAATAATTGTTAAAAATTATTTCTCCAAGTTAGTAAACACACGTCCAGGGTCATGTAAAAATCTCAGTCACTATTTTTTATCCATTAGTTGTTTTTCAGTTCTTTAGATTTTCCATACTATCTGAACATGCTTTTAAATGTTAATTATTAATCATCATTCTGAAGTTATGATGTTAAAATATACAGATGTAGTTTGGGGTTTGTTTAGTACCAAGAAGATAAAGTCTAGAATGTAGCCATGAAATGTATTGATCATTTCATAATGAAATTAAGGAGGGCTGGAGTTGAGAACATTCAGTACATAATAGACATGAATCAGTCCCTATCCGTGACCAGTGTGAAGACTTCCTCATCACATTGAGAATGGACAACTTGCTATGTTTTCTGGGCCTCAACGGTATTTTGCAGAGTTCACAGTTACAGACATTACACGTTAGATGGTAGTGCATTAATAGTTTAGTGAAAACATAGGATGTGTTGAAAGTGTACACTTGTTCAAGGTAGGGATGATTTTATATAAATAATCCCATATAAATATGTGGTGATGCTTAAAATAAAAAATAATGTATGATGTCAGTTTTGCTGATGATAAAATTGAGACTTAGAGGGTTAAGTAAACCTGCTGAAAACCAAGCAACTGATAAGTGACAGAGCAAGCCTTTGATGTCAGGTGCATGGCTTCTAAAATCTAAGATTTTTATATTTGATCATTCTCAGTTACAGATCCATTTCCCCTGATTGATTGCAGAACCTTTTTTTGGTAGTTTTGGTCTTATTTATCTTTGTATTCTAAACATCTGACCTAGGGTTTTGAGTATAATAATTTTCTTTTTTTAACAAATGAGTAACTTAATTTCTGTAATAATTGTATTTTTTATATATTTTAATTCTTTAGATAATTTAAACCAAATGATAAATCATCTGATCCTATAATTAAACATAATTAATGAACAAATATCACATTCTGCTATCCTAACATATGAATTTTGGAACAACAAAAAGCAATATGATTGACATTCTGTTGGTGAATATAGTTCCATGTGGAATATAAATAAACTGTGAATAAAGAATAAAAACATACTGTTACATTTAGAAATTACATATTTCTTATTACTAAATAGTAAAGTTTTTGAGATCAAGGATTACTTAATCATCTATTATATTATACTATATTTTCTAAGAAATAACTATAATTTGTATGAATAGGCCAAAATATTTTTTAACAGATCATAAAAAATAGAACCAATATAAGTTTATATTGTAACATCTATCTGGCTATTGAACCTGTCTTAAAGGCTGCTAGGGTTTGTTTCTTTCTTACGTTCTTTTTTTTTTTATAGTATATTTTGCCTTTTAAAAGCTACATAAATGTCCTTCCTTTGAAGATAAATTCAGAATTTTTTTGTTTGTTTGTTTGTTTTTTGAGACAGACTCTCACTATGTCACTGGGTAGAATGCTGTGGCGTCACAGCTACCAGCAACCACAAATTCTTGGGCCCAAGTGATTCTCTTGCCCAAGCCTGCTGAGTGCCTGGAACTACAGGCACCTGCCACAATGCCCAGCTAATAAATTCAGAATCTTAAGGATATGCTTGCAATAAATGCTTGTATTTACAACAAAATCATCTTAAAGTCAAGTTTGGTATAAAATTGATAGACAAAATTCAAATATCATTTGAAGAGTTTGTCTCCGACGTAGTCCTCTGGTGGAAAAAAGGATGAAATTTTCTTTATACACAGACAACAGAAAAGTAACATGCATAGAAAAATATTGCTAATCAAGGATTGATATGAGACCATTAAACTTCACTGTACTTAACTTTTTAACTTAACTGTATCATATATCCAGGTGATATGAGACCATTGATATGAGACCATTAAACTTCACTTTACTTAACTTTTTACTCCAGGTGATATACGACACAGACAGGAGAGAAAAAAGTGAAGAATAATGCTACAGGTGCAATTATAGACACCTGTAGCATATATAAGTCCTATAGTGACTTATTTTTATTCGCTCAAATCTATACTGACAGATGTGAGAATTCATGCCTCTATGAAGAAAAAAATAGAAAGGAAAAAAGACATTTTAAACAATGTTTTGTACAGTACACAGTGATTCAATTTAGTGCAGTGGTACTTAAAGGGAGGTTACCACCTGCATTCTATAGGTAAGAAAACTGAAAGCACTGAAAATTACATGTAATTTATCTAAAAATTTTCAAGTAAGAGATCATAAAAGAAATATTAAAAACAATGAGTGAATAATTTCTATATCCATTAAATCATATGTCTTAAAATACATATTTATTAATTTATACAAATTTATAAATTTATATATTGGTGAAACTATAAAAAATCGGGACCTCTTCCAAAACAATGGTAACAGAAAAGAGAAGTAAAGATTTAAACTCATTAAAATTAAAAATCAAAATTATCCACATATTTTTACACATGCTGAGTTATTATCTTAAAGATGTTTTTGTTGAAAATATAGAAGATTTATAATGATGCACACCAATAAATTACTACAAAATATAATCACTTGAGTCCATATGATTTTGTTCTATTATCTAATGTTACAAGATGCTGTTATATATTTAGAAATAAAAAAGGCAATTTATTCTAAGGGAAAATAAAACAAATAACAGTTATAATTTTGTCAGTCTGACAGCATCTAATTGGTTAAAAGCAGCCATAGATTAAATAAATATTAGATTTTGAAGAGAAGTGTCAAGCTAGGCTTGCTTTGTGATTTAGTGAATGATAAGATAACTTTTTGGTATTAGTAATTTATGCATATGGATATCACAGTTATTGTGCACTTTGTTAAACTTCTGAAGCTAATCTATTTCCCGGCCATATAAACTTTCACAATTTACTTCCGGCTAAAACAGAAAATCACTGATGAAATCCTTCTTCAGTAAGTGACTTTCGAACAAATGAAAGACATCTGGCTAGACAATGCTTCTAACTCTTACCTCCTTAGGTGAGTTTAGATTACACTCTTCTAGGGGAGGCCCTCACCAGTGAGTAAGTGCCTGGTCCTTTAAGCCCACGTTGTTTTTCATGGGAAGTCTTTGCTGCAAACCTTTCCTAATAAAGACTTTATTAGATCTACTTTGTGGTCCTACAACTTCTTCTGCCCAAATTTGCTATCTCTATTTTCTTTTCTCAGATAAAACGTCTCAGTAAATCCATTGTATTCTTAACTCTTTCACCATTTCCTTTAAGGCTGACACAAAAATTTTAAGAGGCTTCTGGAAAAGCTGGAGGTAACATGGAGTTTTAGGACTTCATAACTCATCTGGCTGGCAGTGAAGACCCCCGAGCTGACTGGGTAGAGGTGATCCCTGGAACAAGGTGGCTGCCCAGTTGCTAAAACTTTCCCTAGTGCTGACTTCACTCCCCAAAGGAAACACCTGGTATTCAGAATGATGTAGGCATCAGGAAAACATAGGCATGAGGGAATGGGAGGAGGAAGAGGTGAGGAAGATAGATAAAAGAAAATTGAACAGAATGTGCTATTGTTATGAAATGGAACAGATATTCTGTGATAAACAATGAAAAATCAAGGGCTTATTAAGCAATTATAGACTAAGTAAGAGGGTCAGAGGTCCTTTTTTATAGCTTACAAGGAGAGAGGAAGTTGAACACCAAACTCAAGATTTAGTGACCGAACTGATTAAATTTCAATGATAATGTAAAGTGTCACCTAAGGCTATAGTGCCAAAGTCAAGATCTGGGCAGTGGCCATATGCCTAGCTGTCTCTTCAGGGCTCTACAATGGAAGCGAGTGGAGGATTAGAGATAAAGGTGTCTGTGTAAATTCATGTGGATGAACATATGGGAGTGGGAAAAAGTGTGATGATTTTAGCATTACAGATTAACTTCCTCAAGAAAGCATCCACCATAAAGGATGCACTAAAAAATCAAATAGATACACATACTGATAAAATGAAATTAGCCAGCCTTTGTCATCAACCCTCCAGGAGCTGACGTGCCCATGAAAGGAATAGCATTCTGATGATGGGATGGCGTCAGAGCAGAAAGGCAGCCAGAAGCCCCCTGTACCTACTGTGGGGTAAACCTGAGCTGAAATTTGGCCCCTAATATGACAGAGCTTTTTAGGAACTAACCCATAATTTCAGAACCAGTAAATATTCATTATATCTAATACAAGATAATTTTTTCCCTAAAGTACAAAGTTTATTTTTAGAAATTTCTTTACCTACAACAAGCTAAACTTGTGCATACCACTTTAAATAGGATTTAACATATATAAATACCAGTTATATACAAAAGGGTAGTTTGACAAGGCTGGTTACATACATTTATAATTACCATTCAGATTGTGGAAGAGACAATAGCCACCATCCTTTATTCTCCATTGTTCATTTACAGTCACTGCTAGACCAGCTGCATTAACTGTTAAGCTTACTTCTATGCCACAAATTAATTTTCTTATTTTTAAACTTCAAATGAATGATATAATACAATACAGAATCTTTTATTCTTGAATTTTCCTTTCCTAATTTGTGAAATTTGTGTGTTTCTCTGTGTAGTTGTTCACTTCTATATACTTTGTTCATTTTCATTTATTCCACTCTATGAATATGTTATAATTTACTTATTGATTCTATTGTTAATGAATATTTTGTGCCAGTTTTGACTATTGTACATCATGCTTTTACTCATCATATGTTTTCATTTCACTTCCACACATATCAGGAATGAAGTTGATGGATTATTGGTCATTTTCTTTCTCTCTCTCTCTCTCTCTCTTTCTTTCTTTCTTTCTTTTGAGACAGAGTCTCACTCAGTCACACTGGGGTTGAAAGCTATGGCATTATAGATCACAGCAACCTCAAACTCTTGGGCTCAAGAGATCCTCTTGCCTCAGTCTCCAAGTAGCTGGGACTACAGACACTTGCCACAATGCCTAGCTATTTTTAGAGATAAGGTCTCGCTCTTGCTCAGTCTGGTCTCTAACTCCTAAGCTTAAGCAACCAATCCACCTGCCTTGGCCTCCCAGAGCGCTGGGATTACAGGCATGAGCCACCATACCTGGCCATTGGTTATTAGTATTTTCAACTGTGGTAAATACTGGAAAACACTTTCCAAAGTGGCTATGCTAATTTTTCATCCTAGAAGCAACATATGAGAAGTCCATTTACTTTGCATCCTCATTAACATTTGGTATTGTCCACCTTTTTCATTTTAACCATTCTGGTGGCTATGTAGTACAACTCTTTTTGTTGTTGTTCTATTGTTGGGGATTCATTGAGGGTACAAGACGTGTCACACACTGAGACCCATTAGTATGTGTAGTATAACTCTATGGATTTACTTTGCCTTTCCTTGAGAATAAAAAAAAAATTCAGTCTTTTAATGTAGTTAGTTTCTATGAAAAATAAAAATATCCAAGTTTTTTTTTTGGACATAGAGTCTCACTTTGTTGCCCCCAGTAGAGTGCTGTAACATCATAGCTCACAGCAACTTCAGACTTTTAGGCTCAAGCGGTTGTCTTGCCTCAGCCTCCCAACTAGCTGGAACTATAGGTGCCTGCCACAATGCCCAGCTAATTTTTTGAGACAAGGTCTCACTATGGCTCAGGTTGGTCTTGAACTCGGGTCATCTACCCTTCTCAGCATCCCAGAGTGCTAGGATTATAGGTGTGAGCCACCGTGTCTGGCCTGAGATTTTTTTTTTTTTTTTTCATTTTCTGCAGTTTACTCATTTGTTCTGTAGTTCTTCTTATTGTCTGGGTATGGTATTCTTGTCAGCAGAGAAATATAGCCACATGGAGAGAAAGGAGATACTTTGCCTGACTGTTGGCGACACCAATTCTAGATTCAGGACAAGAGACTGAACTCACTTATATGTTTGAGTTCTCTGTGAATTCTGGTTATTAAAC
>CAUYPK010084769.1:0-14736 GCA_963574355.1 Loris lydekkerianus | reverse complement strand
TTAATAACTTTTATTTTTTAATTACCTTTTCCTAAAAAGTAAAAGAAACTCCCCCCCCCCCCCCACATCTCTAAGCACTAAGGACTGTGACTGAGAATGGTAGCATTTTGGTCCTTTGCATCAGAACTGTGGTATCTTCATCTTTGATTATTATTATTATTTTTGTTTTTGAAACGTCAGGATGGATTGCCAAACGTATGGCTGTGTGTCTGTCTTTGCTTCTCCTCCATGGGAAGTTGTCTCCATGCTGTGAACTGCTGTGGGCCTGCAGCTGACTTGGTTGCTCCGAGCAGTTTCCCCACTCTACCTGCCCTCCCATGCAGGATATGCCCATTCTCCGGCTGCGGGGTGTGCCCACCAGTTGCCCACCCCCCCATCACCATAGGGGTACCGTGGCTGGACCTCTCCAGTGCTCTTTTCTGTCACTCATGGCCTCCAGCTCATGCCTGCTGTGCCTACTCGGCTTCCCTTTTCATCACCTCGAATGCTTGCCCTCCTTTCCACCACATCAGGACACTGTGCCTCAGTCCTTCACCTACCTCGCCACCTTGCCGCTATCCCCACTGGTCTCTTTCTCCTAACTGAGTCTTTGTGCTCTCTCTGTTTATTCTTATTTCCCTCTAGTCTCTCACTTTTTCTTCCCATCCCACTCCATTTTGGCCCTTAATCTTTCACTTCCCCAACCTGCTCAGTATTCTCCTTGCAACCCTGATGCACCTGTGATGAAACGTCGGCGTCCCTGGAGCGTCTCATCTGCAACATCTGTTTCCCAGGGTTTGCTCTTCTCTCTGCCTCCGTTAGGCCCAGACGAGCCCTGTTGTCCCTTTGTGGTGTCTGTCTGTCTTCTCTTTCCTCTGCCCTTCCCATGGGCAGTATCTGCTGATGGACTCAGTTCTGGTGTGTGATTGTTGTGACTTGTTCTGTGCGCAAAAGGAAGAGGGCTTTCTGGGTCCTTTCCGAGTGAGATTGTAAATGTAGACTCTTCCACCGTTGGATCTAGGTTTTCTTTTCTTTTTTGGGGGGGTTACAGAGCTGAGACCTTGTGCATGCCTGTAGAAAATTGTAAAATGTAAATTTTTTTTTAATATATAAAAAGTTTGTTTTTACAGTTTGCAGTGGATCTAAACATTATGGCAATTTTAGGCATTTTTTTTTCTTAAACATAGGAACTAAAACTGTACAAATTTTTTTTATATAAAATAAAGACATTTGACTTTTGTGGGGGCATTCTGTTGGTTTTTTTTTTAAAAACAGGAATGTGAGCAATAGAGGATCAGGGAAGAGTGAGTTTATGCTCCTTGTTAGGGGCGAAGGGGCCAGGAGGGGGCAGTGTGAGTTCGCCGGCTGCTCTGGAGGTCCTTGGGATGTGTTGACCTCGCTTACTCTGCACCCTGATTCTGAGGAGGGAGGAAAGTAAGAATGAGAGTTCTCAGCTGCTTCTTGGGGTGGGGAGGGGTTGTCAGAATGAGCAGAGAAAGGAAGACCACTTTTCGGATCCATCCTGTGAAGAAGCTTGTGTCTGTGTGGCTTTTAGGTAAGGGGTAAGAGTAGGTTTCTAAACATCTTTCTAAAACAGAAGGTGCCAGAGACATTTCAGGGAATAGTTGGGATTTCAGTCAATAGTGACAGTTCTTAACATTTCACCGAGAAAAACCCTGGAGTCCTCTCTCAGTTCTAAGTATCCAGAGGGACATTGTTTAGTTGCAGGGCTTGTAATCAGGCAGTAGAATCATTCTCAAGGGACCAGGCCCTTCTACCAGCCTTACCCAGGCCTGACTTTCTATGTGATTTTGGGCAGGACGCTTAGCGTAGAAACAGCTTTCTAAGGTTAAAAGCTAACAAACTTCCCTGTGTGAAGGCGCCCCGTTTGCTTACTGGATTTGCTCCTCTTCTCCCCTGCCTCATGCTTGGCCAGGCTCCGGGATACAGAGACGAGAAGGATTTGGTTCTTATCCTGGAGGATGACCCAATCCATAAGAGGCAACAGAGCAGGGGACTTAGCCGAAGGCTGCATGGCACTCTCTCCATAGCCCTGGATGGATTCTAAGGAACTCAGGGGTCTTTTCTTTAGGAAATTTGGGGAGTTTGTGTAAGACCCCAGAGATGGAAACATAATGTCCTTGAACTTAGGTTTTGTTCATCTAAGTATTCCTCACATATAGTACCAGTTCCTCACGTATAGTTGGCACTCTATAAAAAAGTACTGAACAGCTAATGCAATAAAAAACAGTACTACGGCTAAGAGTACTACAGGGGCATATGAAAGGGATCATTTATCTGCTGCTTCTCCCTTTAAAATTTCGCTCAAGTTTTTCTCATGTGAAAACAAACAAAAACACTTCCCTTGAAACTGCATCCCCCGTTCTCACAGCCCTGTTTTTTTTTGGAACTAGGTCTGTAGAAGAAGAATTTCACTTGCCATTTTCTGTTCACCCTGAGTCTTCTTTTGACTTATTGTGACCAAATTTCCACCCTAGATGAAATTATTCTGTCTCTTAATGACCAAGTATAATAAGCACCTCTTAGCTGAGTAGGTATCAGTGCTTATGATGTTCTGGCCTGGTGCTGAAGTGCTTTGGCTGGTGCAGACACTGGATGTAAGTGCTGCTCTCACTGTGATAGCCTCAGTAGACCCTCCAGGAGCCTGTCTGACCTCATGGATCTCCTCCCCTGCCATTAGCCCTAGGAATTGATAGATTTAAGATCAAATCTCAATATTGGATCAGTAGCATCATATTTTCTCTAGAGCTTTGCTGAAAGCAAAAATGATCATGCCAACAATTTGTCATGTAGCAAAGGGTATTTGTAACTTAGCTGAAAGGATGTGTTTTCCCTGAAAGTACTTAATATATCACTGAAGCTTGGGACTCAGCTCGGTGGATTGTTAGGATCATTCCTGGGATTTGTTGGCACTGTATGTGATTACATGACATATGTGACCACGTATGTGCTGCCACATGTGATTTTCTAGCCTTTGCCTTTGGAATGCAGCCAAGAGAGGGGACTGACGGCTGAGGTTGTGGATGAAGAGACATAGGGATCGTTAGGCTCAGTTCTTAGTTATTCAGTTTTGGTTTTTTGTTGTTGTGGGGGACAGTTTGATGATTTCTACAGAACTGAAGGCCAACTGTTAAAAATAGCTACTGGCTGCTTATTTGTTAGTTTAAGCATGTAATAGAAATACTCTTCCAATTGTTGGAAAGCCGGTGGGTGGGGGAAAGCCAGCTTTTGGTAAGCTTAGTGCATACGTGGTCCTGGAAGATACTAGAAAGTTAGTAAAGGACTATCACATAGTAGATTTTGGAGAATAATCTTCCTTGTCCAGCTCCCCAGTTTTTCTTTAGGCTGAAAATGGGGTCCCTTGTTACAAAGAGCAGGGCAGACAGGATAGCCTGGCTCATAACAACAAATGCCACTGGTAAGTGTGGGTAAGTTACTGGGTTAGGGTTGGAAAACCTGGGAAAGGCCTTGGTTTCTCTCATTTTCTCTCAGCAAGTTTTGGGGTGAAGCTTGCTATGTGCTAGGCACTGCTATACAAAGGTGGACAATACATTGCCCCAATTCCCTGGGAGCAAAGGTTCTAGGGACATATGGAAAATTTTATTTTGTCACCTGCTGTAGGCAGCCTGAGCAAGTGCTCTGTTCCCTAGAGGTGGTAAGTGCCAGCAGCAGTGTATTGAGCCTGATAAGTAAGCTAATTTGATGCTGCTGCCCAGAAAAAACAATCTGTATTCTCTGATGTCCTTTAAAGAATCACTTTGGTTGAAAAAAATTAGAGGGTAAGATCTTGGTTGTGTCTTGACTCTTCTTGCTACAGGGCATAATTAGTTCACATTGCTGCTTCACCCAGGGCGATCACACGAAGTGAACGTGTGCAGCTACTGTGTATGGTATTGTAACGGGGCATACGTGCCATTATAAATTGGTTCAGACCCACAGAATGTACAGCATCAATTCTGGACCTTGATAGAAATTACAAACTGTGGGTGATAATGCTGCGTTGATGTGGGTTCATCAGTTGTAACAAATGTCCCTCTCTGGTGGGGGATGTTGATAATTGGAGGTGCTGTGCCTGTGACGGTGGATGGAGTTTTTGGGAAATCTCTGTACTTTCTACTCCATTTTCCTGTGAACCTGAAACTACTCTAAGAAATAAAGTATCAAAGAACAAGAAACAAAACGCCAAGCATAATGCCACCTTGTTCTAGACACAGGTCTAGTACATGCTGTCAAAGTAATAGCATAGGTATCTGATTCAGGGAAAAAAAAGTGAAATTATATGCTATATTCTCCTGAATCCCTCCAACTGTGTTACTGTGAAGCTTAGAAATCTGATAAATAAACTGAAGAGGAAGAGGGGGGTCTGGCAGTTCATCTGTGACAGCTTAAAATTTGCATGAGTGGACTTAAGTGAGTCAGAGACATTAGTGAAGGCTTTTGCTCCTTTCAAGTTCCTGTTAATGTTAGTTCTCTCTGATAGACAAATGTGCAATTTTAGGGTGGGGTTAACTGGGATAGTCTTTACTGTAATAAAGAACTTTTGTTGTTGAGGGACTGCCTGTTTTTTTGCCAGTTTATTTATGTCCTAACACAGTACCTCTGGCCTCGAAGATGGAATCTAATTAAGAATAAAGCAGGGAGGCCAGGCATGGTGGCTCATGCCTCTATTCCTATCACTTTGGGAGGCTCGCTTGAGTTCAGAAGTTCAAGACCAGCTCAAGCAAGAGTGAGGCCCCATCTCTATAAAATTGAAAAATGAGCTATAATGGAGGTTCCTGGGCTCAAATGATCCTCCTTCCCCAGCCTCTCAAGTAGCTAGAACTACAAAGTTCTATTTGGGGGACCTACTTCAACATAGAATAAATTTCACTTGAATACCGTATATACTCGAGTATAAGCCGAGTTCAGGTTTTTTGGCACAAATTTTGTGCCGGAAAAAACTCGGCTTATACTCAAGTATATACAGTATTTCAATACAGGAAACAGGTTCCCTGGCTTCCCAGATTTCATACCAGTCTCTGAAAATAAAATCTTCAATATTAGCTTTCCCTTTTTATTTTTTTAGACAGTCTTGCTCATTGGCTAGGGGAGAGCACAGTGGCATCATCATAGGTCATTATAGCTCACTGCAACCTCGAACTCCTGGGCTCAAGCGATACTCCTGCCTCAGCCTCCTGAATAGCGAAGACCATAGGCACAAGACACCACACCTCATTTTTCAATTTGAGCCCAGGAACCACCATAGCCTTCAACTCCTGGGCTCAAGTGATTCTCCTTCCCCAGCCTCTCAAGTAGCTAGGACTATAGTTACTTGCCACCAGGCCTGGCTAATTTTTTTTTTTTGTTTTTTTGAGACAGTCTCACTTTGTCACCCTCTGTAGAGTGCTATTACCTCATAGCTCACAGCAACCTCAAACTCTTGGGCTCAAGCGATTCTCTTGCCTCAGCCTCTGAAGTAGCTGAGACTATAGGTGTCCACCACAATGGCTGGCTAGCTTTGTTGCCCAGGCTGGTCTTGAACTCCTGTTCTCAAGCAGTCCTTCTTCCTTGGCCTCTCAAAGTGCTGGGATTATAGGCATGAGCCTCTATACTAGGCTTCTTCTCAAGTTTCTTGGCCCAGTTTGTGATGACAAATGCAAACTTTAAGATCACAATGATCATGTAGCTGAATGTTACTGGAAGCTGACTTATGTGTGTTCAGTGTTCTTCTCTCCATCATTCAACTAATATTTGTTGAACATTTACCATGTGTCAGGAGCTGTGCTAGGTACTGGTGACATGGCAGTGAATAACACAGATGTGGTCTTAGTTTTTATTTTTATTATTTATTTATTTATATATTATTTTTTGAGACAGAGTCTTACTATGTTGCCCTCAGTTGAGTGCCATGGCCACAGCTCACAGCAACCTCAAATTCTTGGGCTTAAGTGATTCTCTTGCCTCAACCTCCCAAGTAGCTGGGACTACAGGCGCCCGCCACAATGCCCGGCTATTTTTATTATTATTATATTTTGGTTGTAATTGTCATTGTTTGGCAGGTCCGGGCTGGGTTTGAATCCTCCAGCTCCCGTGTATGTGGCTGGCGCCCTAGCCACTGAGCTACAGGTGCTGCCTTGGTCTTTGTTTTTAAACAGTAATCACGTAATTTCAAATGTAATGAATGTAATGAAGGAGTATAGGGGGCTACGGGACCTGACCAAGTGAAGGATATCAGGGAAGGTTTCCTTGAAACAAATACCATTTCAGCTCCATGGAAAAACTTCTGCTTGAAGGGGTGGGTCACAAAAACTTTAAACAGGAAGAACTTCCTCTCTCCTCCCCTCCTCTCCCCTCCTCTCCCCTCCCTTCCTCTCTCCTCTCCTCTTTTCTTTTCGAGACAGAGTCTCAAGCTGTTGCCCTGGGTAGAGTGCTGTGATGTCACACAGCTCACAGCAACTCTTGTATGTAAGCAATTCTCTTGCTTCAGCCTCTCAAGTAGCTGGGACTACAAGCGCCTGCCATGATGCCTGGCTATTTTTGTTGTTGCAGTTGTCGTTGTTTAGCAGGCCTGGGCTGGGTTGGGCTCGAACCTGCCAGCTTTGGTGTATGTGGCCAGCGCCCTACTCACTGAACTATGGGTGCCAAGCCCTCTTTTTCTTTAATGAGGAAACTGTCCAAGTAATTGCTGTCTAAAAAATGTGTGTCAAAATCATTGGACCTTGGAAAGTTGTCAAAAGATTTCCTGAATTTAAAAAAATATATATTTCCCCGAAACTGCTGGCAAGTATGTGGAGAAAAGGGAATTCTCGTACACTGTTGATGGGAATGTAAATTAGTGCAGCTACTGTGGAAGTATGAAGGTTCCCCCAAAAACTAAAAATGAAATTATCATATGATCCAGCAATCTCATTGCTGGTTATATATCCAAAAGAAAGGAAGTGAGTACATCAAAGAGATATCTATACTCCCGTGTTTGTTGCAGCACCATTCACAATAGTCCAGGTATGAAATCAACCTAAGTGCCTGGAGATGAATCATGAGTCTAGGCCATGATCAGAAAATGAAGGCCTACTGGTCCCAATGGACATCACCTGGTTCTCCATCCCCAAAGAAGGTGCAGCAGAATTGCAGCAAGATCAAGACCATGTTAACTGTTTTTGATTGGGAAGGTGTCATCCATCAGGAGCACGGTCCTTCCGGCCACTCAGTTATCAGGACCACTACCTCAGTGTTCTTCATTGGTTGAGAGATGCAAAGCCATGAAAATAGCCGCAGCTGTGGGCAACCGGTGACTGGCAGCTTCATCACGACAACGCCCTGTCCATGCATCACGTCTGATGAAACATCGAATCAGCTGAGTGACTCAGCCCCGCTGCAGCCCAGATTTGGTGCCCTGTGACTTTCGGCTTTTCCCCAAACTAAAATCGCCTATAAAAGGGAAGAGATTTCAGACCATCTATGAGGCAGCTGATGGTGATTACAACAAAGGATTTTGCAGAATGTTTTTGAACAGTGGAACAGAGGCAGGGAGGACTGTATGAGGTCCCAAGGTGCCCATTTTGAAGGGGACTGCGGCATCACAGCCTACAATATTTCTTGTATCTTCTTCATGAATGGCTCTGCTTTTCACATTCCATGGTTGGATACTTTCCAGACAGACCTTGTCGTATACATATCGTATACACATGTACTTGCTTGATACTAAAGAGGGGGGACCTCTGTAGGATCCCCTTGTATTTATACCGTGGAGTCCATACCCAGAACATGCTGTCCATCACCTGCCAAGGCTCTTTCTGAGGGCAGGGTCTTTACCTTGCCAAGCTCATCAACAGATGCTGAAATGGTATTTACTAGTCGAGGAGCATTCTGAGTTAAACATTTTCAGTTCAGAATTTTATTTTCCTTTGGATTTTCAATAAACCATGTGGAAATCTTTCTTCCTAGGATTCCTGGTCTGGCACACATTGTAGCTAAAGAAATGCCCAGGAAGGCTTGCTGAGTGCAGAGGTCTGCTGAGGGGTGGTAAGGGGGTCATGACTAGTCCAGACATTCATTTTTCATGAAGTAATTAAAGAGAAATAACATTCTAAGGATGGAGTGAAGTCAGTCATACATATAGAAGAGCAATTGTAAATAAGGTGAACCTTACTAAATGCAGAATACAAATGCCTACATACAGTAACTAAGAAACTGCCATGAAGGCTACGCTGGACAGTTTGATGAGAATACTTCAGATTGTATATGAAAGCAGCACATTGTACCCCTTGATTGCACTAATGTACACAGCTATGATTTAACAATAAAAATAAATAAATTAAAAAAAAAGACTTCTAATTTATTAATTTATAACAACTAGTGGATCTAGTTTTGGAACTGGAGTTGGTCATCTATATAGGCAGATTCCTGATGGGACAGAGGAAATTGACAAATTAGCATCCTGCCTGTTATGTCCAGAACCAGACAGGGGGAACTGGAACTTTTCTGAAAGGACGTTACTCAGTGGTGCAGTATGTCAGTCCTCCTTTCCCCCTTTTCTGTTTTGCCCTTGGGGTTCTCATCTCCTTCCAAGGCTTGAAATACCTGCTGGGTACCAGGCTGCACAGCACTGCGTGATGAGTATGGGCTCTGGAGTCCTTGTGCCTTGTTTTTTCTTCCAGCTTTACCCCTAGTAGCTGTGACCTTGGGGAAGTTTTCTGTTTCTTCATCTTTAAAATAAAGATAATGATATAGTGCCAACTCTGTAGGGTTGTTGGGAGTGTGACTGAGAAAATATTCATAAACTGCTTAAATATGCCCGGCATGCAGTAAGCACCCAATAAAGTCAGCTACGTGCCAAGTACTCTTAAATCTCTATTTCTTACCCTGACTTCACCCCATAACGCCACACTCATAAATTTAGGTGCTTATTTGACACCCACACAAAGACATCTCAGAGCTGTTTTAAACTTACTATGAAATAGATCTGATTCCAGCGCCACCATCCACCTACTTGCTCCAGCTAAAAAAACACAGACATCATCTCTGATGCCTCTTTTGTTCATTTCCCACATCCAGTCCTTCCATCTGTCCCTGGAACATGGCATCCTCATTTTCAGTGTAGGGCCCGTGCATCGGGCGCTCCTTTTGCCTGGAATGCTTTCCACTTAAGTTTTATGTATCAAACTCATGTCATTCAAATGTCAGCTTAATGTCACCTCCTTATAGAGAGACTTTTTATACAACTAATATAAAGTACTTAAGTCTGTAATGTCCTTGGAAGGTTGATAGTGTTTGTCTCTGGAGCAGAGGGCGATAACATAACCAGGCTCTGGGGTTAAGCTCATTGGATTAAGGCTGTGTCAGCAAATTTTGTGCTTACTTTCAATTTCAAGTGACTGGCAGTGATCCTGGCTCAAGTACATGAACTTGATTTTGGTCTACCCAGAGATTTGTGTCTTCACTACCAACACCATTTATTTTAGCTTTAGACATCCCTTGACTAAGAGGCCACTGCCTATTGCCTGATGGCTGGTGGTGTGGGGCTTATGTTCCATCACAGTAACTTCCCTCCCGCCTCCCACTCAGAGAATG
Source organism: Loris lydekkerianus (assembly GCA_963574355.1). NCBI lineage: Eukaryota > Metazoa > Chordata > Mammalia > Primates > Lorisidae > Loris > Loris lydekkerianus. Next base: position 5,187 of record CAUYPK010084769.1, on the reverse strand, counting down.
AACAACTACCAAGCACCATTGGGCACCTTGCTTCAATTTTATTTCTTGTTCTTCAGCCTCACTTACAGGGAGAACAGAGAGGATCCTCATTACCCACTTCTCATCCACCTCTGGTATGAGAACATTAGCTGCAGGATCCCGGGGAGTCTCTCATGTCTCCCAACAGGCCTGGAAAGGGGTCCTTTTCCTTTTTTCCTCCAGAAATACATATCTCTGTGAGCATTTTATTCTCAATGCCAAAATTGGCAACAACTGTGGAAAAGCCTGAGATTTCATGCCACTTGCAAGCCAGTAAGTTTGCCTGCCACTATTTCAGGGATGCTAAAGGAAGACATGAGACTCCTGGGTCAGAGACAAAGGACTGCATTGCTCATGGCCTGGGTGACAGCATGAGCTGCAGTGGTTCCTCTTGTCTCCATGTTCCACTGGGTGACCCAGAGCCGCCCAAGTGGATGCTCTGCACATAGTAGGTTTGTTTTGCAGTTGAACCCTCTCTGAGAAAACCCTAACTTTTTAAAGGACATTTACAGGGGACATAGATATTCTTACACTCTGCCTGTTTCACAGAGTTGTTTTTCAGACTCCTTTTCACTAATTTTCCAATATTAAGTCCCTGACCAGGTAGCTGACCTGTCAGATGCTACCCATGAATTAATGTAGATGTGTACCTTAGGGAATCTCTCTTTCCAAACGAAGTGAATGACTAGATATGCCACTTTAGGTTCTGCCTGCTGGAGAGATTGTCTTTCGTCACTAACTTTGAAGCCTCCACTGAGTGGGGTGCAGTGCCCATCTGGGGCTGGTACAGTCTGTAGATCCAGGCCATGTTGTTTCTTCCTCCATGAGGCTGTAGGGAGGAAAAGATAGAAAAGCAGTTGGAGGAATTACTAAGCTACCTGCTTATGCAACTTGCTCGTGTATTCTGGACTGGTCTTAAGATCTGGTTTTGTATATTCCACTTCTCTTTCATAATGGATTGCTGCCAGGCATGTGCATTTTTACAGGTGGTTCAGATAACAGCCAGCTCATGATGGGCAGTGTGTTGGTGTCCCAAGGAGGACATTCGGTCTCTACCAGCTCTCAGAAGCCAGGAACTGCTTTGCAGATGGGGAAAGGTTGTCAGCACAAGAGGGAACCAGCTTCCTGAAAGTCTCTAGTCTAGGGGGTCTCAAAAACTCCTAAAGGGGAGAAGAATCAATCTAAGTTTGATTACAAATAAGTACAAAAGACTTCAGCCCTATATCTCTTTGTTTTTTAAAAAGATAAAAATAACAAATTTATTATAATTTTAGTTATAACTGTAAAGTTATAATTTTAAAAGACTAGAAGATCTTTTGTACTAAGTTTTGTAAAGTTTCAATATTATTTGGTAAAATAAAAACAAAAGAACTAAATTTTAATTTAATTTTACTTATGTTCCTAATAAATTAAATTGTTTTATGATGATTTGAGGTTACATAATGTCTGTTGCTTTTTGCTATTTTATTCCACACATTAAAAAAAAGTAAGTAAGGCATATTAATGAATTCAAAACTTTGTATTTCTGTTTTAACAAAAAACTAGATTTATGGAACTATCTAAATTCCTTATATTTTCTATATTTTTTCATTGTTCTATAGGTTAAATGAGTAATTACTTATTCTATCATTTAAAAATATGTGCATCTAAAAATAGATACATGCATTACATTGAATTACAATTTAAATAAGTGGTACATCTGTATAATTAGTTCTTTTATGTGAACCTTAGACAATATTGCACATTATATAGACCTACAGACCTAATCTATTTGTACTATCTGTGTAGAGTTTTAAGGTGTTACTGTTTTCCTGACAATTTCTTAATAACAGTGTAGTGCATCTGAATATTGATTAAAATATATTTTTTAAGTTTCTTAATAGACTTTGAACCTAATGTAATATTGCATTATTATTAATATTCAACATAAGATAACATGTATAATATTGAATTCATGAATCCTTGGCAATTCTTAAAGAAATTAAAACCAAGAGAGATAAAAAAATAGTACCTAGACATTGTACTTGTGTGTTTTTAATCTCTATATTCATATAAGCATATTTCTTCTGCAATTAGTCACAATAAAATCAATATAGATTTTTTTCTTGTAAAATACTTGATGTTTTATTATAAGGGAGAATTTTTAAGATTTAAGCAAATATTATCATTTAAAATGTTGTTTTGACTATCAAACAATGAATGTCATTGAAAAAATATATATTTTTTTGAGACAGAATGTCATTTTTACCCCCAGGCTAGAGTGCCCTGGCATCAGCCTAGGTCACAGCAACCTCAAACTTCTGGGCTCAAGGGATCCTCCTGCCTCAGCCTCTGGAATAGCTGGGACTATAGGCACCTGTCATGACACGTGGTTAGTTTTTCTATTTTTAGTAGAGACAGGGTCTCGCTCTTGCTCAGGCTGCCTGAACTCAAGAGATCCTCCTGCCATGGCCTCTCCGAGTGCTGGGATTATAGGTGTGAACTAGTACACCTTGTCAGTTCATTCAATTTTTAAGAAATGTGTGAAATTGAGCGGAGAAGACTAGGAGCTGAGAGAAATGAAAATTTGCCTCTGGTTATTCATTCTGTACTTGTTGTGTTGTAGTAAAGAGTAATTTTATTGTTTGTTTCCATCTATTCTGCCCAGGGGGGAAACATTGTCCTCCCAGAGTGGGTCTTCTTCTCAAAATTAATATTTAAACTGACTCTAATTATGCTTTTGGGTACTTTATTGATTGTAAAAACAAGAGTCTTTCACTTCTGAAAGAACGAACATTTCTCAAGGTTCTTTTTCTTTTCTTTTCTTTCTTTCTTTTTTTCTTTCTTTTTTTTTTTTTTTACCTTTTGCTGTGGTTGTTATAAAATGGTTGGTCTGATTAGTAATGCAGTCAAAGCTCAGGACATATTCTGCTCACAGGTATCTTTATTCTGGTCTTCATCAATTGACTGACTATATTCCCGTGGCAACTCTATCAAATGTTTCTCTTCTCTAAAATAGATCCTTCATTCAGGATTTTTGGAAACTAATGGAGTGTTTTGTTGTTTAAAAAAAGTTTTTTTTTTTGCACCCAGATTACTTTTGTGACTCTTCATGTAGATGCTTGGTAGACCAACCTTGTGTGGCTGTCATATTGCACATATGAACAAAAGAAGGGTTCTGGGAATTATTAGGCATGGTTGGTTTGCTCTATGCATCCTTAGCTTTTCAGTGGTATTGTGTAGGTTATTCTGCTATTGGGCCTCTAGGGAAAGAGGGCAGTTCATATTCCCTTGTTGCAGCTTTGTGTATACCTTTATACCTTCATAGGATGTTTGTCTAGCATGCTTATAAGTAAGGTTTTATGGGCAGTGATGGTCACCAAATGCTTTCTCTTAATTTGCAATATTCTTTCTTTTCTTTCCTTTCTTTCTCTCTCCTTTCTTTCTTTCTTTCTTTCTTTCTTTCTTTCTTTCTTTCTTTCTTTCTTTCTTTCTTTCTTTCTTTCTTTCTTTCTCCTCCTCCTCCCCCTTCTCCTCCTCCTCTTCTTCTTCCCTCTCTCTCTTTCTTTCTTTGTTTCAAAGGGCTTTATTTTCTGGCAGCAGCTTATGGCATAGAAGAATTCCAAATGGCCATGCTCCCTGACTGGCTTGGTCTTTCTCTTTTTATCAACAGTCAAAAAGTTCCAACCCATAGGTACCTGTCTCATTGGCCAGTTTGAATCAACCGGGAGATGCTATTCCAGCCCCTACAGAACTATAGGATTTCATGGAACTTGGAAATTTCCAGGTTCCAGGAAGTTAAGTTTATAAATTCCCAAGGGCTGAGTCACCATGGAGAGGACCCCACAGGTATATCCTTGTGGTCCCCTTGAGAAGACCTGTTCTTCTAGACGTCACCCTTTAATTTGCAATATTCTTGCCTATTTTTTAAAATTTCAGATTAATGTAAAGCTACATTGTTTGCTCTTGGTAGTGGTAGTTGAGCCCTTCACCCAGGAGGTGCCCTGTACCCCTACATTGTACCCATTAGGTGAGACCTTACCAAGCCCCCTCCCTTGTTCTCTCCCCATCTCTCCCCACTTCTGGAATTTAATTGTGTTTTTCTCTTGTGTGGGCATGTGGTTGTTTATCTACTAATTTAATATTAGTATTGAGTACATTGGATGCTTGCTTTTCCATTCTTTTTTTTTTTTTTTTAAATCACTGAAATGTGTGAAATGTACTCAATCCTGGTTATAGGATTCAAAACTTTCTTCACATTTGTCAGGGATTAATTTTTGTATTATAAAATTTTCATTTATACAATGAGCACAAGTTAAACATTTGTCACGTTTTTCACATTTGTAGAGTTTCTCTTCAACATGAATTCTATTATGTACAGAAATGCTTTTCCATTCTTGTCTTACTTTACTTAGGAAGATGTTCTCTAAATCCTTCCAGGTAAATGCAAAAGATGTAAAGTCTTCACTTATTATGGCTGAATTGTATTTTATGGTATACAGATACAATAGTTTGTTTATCCTTTGTGAGGTGATAGGCACTTGAGTTTCCACATCTTGGTGATTATGAATTAAGCTGTGATAAACATTCTAGTGCAAATGTCCTTATGATAAAGGGACTTTTTTTTTCTTCTGGGTAGTTCCCTAGTAATTGGATTGCAGGATCAAATGAGAGGTCTATTTTTAACTCTTTGAGGATTCTCCATACTTCTTTTCAAAAAGGCTATATTAGTTTGCAATCCCTTCAACAGTGTGTGTTTCCTTCTCTCCACACCCATGCCAGCATCTGCAGCTTTGGGACTTTGTGATGTGAGCTGTGGATTAGGTGGTATGTCAAGGTAATATCCTTGTCTGTTAACAGTAATCAGGGCACATACTCTATGGGGCAGATTATAAAATTTGAAAATCCCAGGATTTATCAATGCTTTCTTCGCCTTAAATGTCTTTCAGAATTAAAGGAGAATGATGAAGACATTAACAGAATTAAAAAAAAAACAAAAAACACTCATTAACAGTTGTGGCAGTTTATTTATTCAAAGTACAGGGGCCAGATGTTTTGTCTGAAAGTCTAAAGAACATGAGTGTTTTAGCAAATATAAGGCTAGTGCTCCTCCAGATAAAATAGGAATGAATAGGCCCATGAGAAGCCTGGTTACTAATGGCTTTGCACTGGTGAGACATCTATGTAATG
>CAUYPK010084766.1:0-20246 GCA_963574355.1 Loris lydekkerianus | reverse complement strand
TACTAGGTTTATACCCAGAAGACCAAAAGTCACAATATAACAAAGACATCTGTACCAGAATGTTTATTGCAGCCCAATTCATAATTGCTAAGTCATGGAAGAAGCCCAAGTGGCCATCGACCCACGAATGGACTAGCAAATTGTGGTACATTTATACCATGGAATACTATACAGCCTTAAAGAAAGATGGAGACTTGACCTCTTTCATGTTTACATGGATGGAGCTGGAACATATTCTTAGCAAAGTATCTCAGGAATGGAAGAAAAAGTATCCAATGTACTCAGCCCTACTATGAAGCCAAATTATAGCTTTCATATGAAGGCTATAACCCAACTATAGCACAAGACTATGGGGAAAGGGCCAAGGAAAGGGAAGGGATGGGGGAGGTTTTAGTGGAGGGAGGGTCATGGGTGGGGCCACATCTATGGTGCATCCTAGAATTGGTACAGGCAATTGTACTAATGTACACAGCTATGATTTAACAAAAAAACAAAAAAAACAAAAAAAAAAAAATAGATGGACAACCTGTCACCTGCCAAACTCTTATTCTAGGGCAGCACTGTCCAAGAGAAATAGAATGTAAGTTGCATATGTCAAACTTTCGAGTGGGTCACATAAAAAGTAAAAGAGAAACAAGGAAATTAATTTTAATAAAATATGTATTTAACCCAATATATTCAAATTATTAGCATTTCAATATGTGAAAAGTGATATTTTCATTCTTTTTTTTTTTTTTTTTCCTTACTTAAGTCTGTGAATCTAGCGTGTGCTTTTACACTTAGGTCACATTTTTTATGCAAACTATCACATTTCAAATATTCAATAGCATATGTGGTTAGTGGCAACCTCATCAGATTTCACAGGGATAGATACATGGGACACAGTACTGAGTAACACAACAATACTCCCTGCCATTGTGAAATATAAATCCAAAGTAATAAGGAGCAATCTTGCCTGATGTGTTGCAGGGATAGTTGAGAAGCCAAGATGACTAAAGTAAATGAGAGTTAGACTGAAAGGGTCACATGAGGTGCACTTATACAGGGCACTATAAGGACTTTAAATTTTACCAACCGTTACAGGTGGCCTTTGAAGAGACACAATATAACTTAAATGGGATTTATCTGTGTGTGCTACCTTGAGAATGGTTGTGGTTAGAAATTGCAGAGATAGGGCATGTACAGTGGCTCATGCCTATTATAGCACTCTGGGAGGCCTAGGCAGGCAGATCCCTTGAGCCCAGGAGTTTCAGACCAGCCTGAGCAAGACCCTGTTTCTACCAAAAATAGAAAAAGTAGCTTGGCAACTTGGCAGGTGCCTGTAGTCCCAGCTCCATGGGAGGCTGAGTCAGGAGGATGGCCTGGATCCCAGGAATTTGTGGTTGCAGAGAACTAGTGATGCGATGGTTCTCTAGCCTGGGCAACAGATTGAGACTCTGTCTCAAAAACAAACAACAAAAACACAGAAAAATAAATTGGGGCAAGTAGAAGCCTGATGGCCTATTAAGAGAGAATTGCAATAATTCAAGGGATATATGGTAACAGTTTAAAACATAGTGATAATATTGAGGTTGGTTAGATTTGTTGGGATTCTATATATATTCTTCTTTCTTCTTTTTTTTATTGTTGGGGATTCATTGAGGGTACAAGAAACCAGGTTATATTGATTGCATTTGTTAGGTAAAGTCCCTCTTACAATCGTGTCATACCCCCAAAATGTGTGTCACACACCAAGGTCCCTCCTTCCCTCTCTCTGCTCTTCCTTTCCCCACCCCTCCCTCCTTCTTTCTCTCTCTGGTATCCACTTCCCCCACCCCCACTATATCCTTAATTGTCCTCATATCAAAATTGAGTACATAGGATTCATGCTTCTCCATTCTTGTGATGCTTTACTAATAATAATGTGTTCCATTTCCATCCAGGTTAATACAAAGGCTGTAAAGTCTCCATTTTTTTAATGGCTGAATAGTATTCCATGGTGTATATATACCACAGCCTGTTAATCCATTCCTGGGTTGGGGAACATTTAGGCTGTTTGCACATTTTAGCAATTGTAAATTGAGCTGCAATAAATAGTCTAGCGCAAGTGTCCTTATGATAAAAGGATTTTTTTCCTTCTAGGTAGATGCCAAGTGATGAGATTGCAGGATCAAATGGGAGGTCTAGCTTGAGTGCTTTGAGATTTCTCCGTACTTCCTTCCAAAAAAGGTTGTATTTGTTTGCCATCCCACCAGCAATGTAAAAGTGTTCCCTTCTCTCCACATCCATGCCAGCATTTGCAGTTTTGAGATTTTTTGTGACATGGGTCATTCTCACTGGGGTTAGATGGTATCTTAGGGTGGTTTTTATTTGCATTTCTCTAATAAATAGGGATGATGAGCATTTTTTCATATGTTTGTCAGCCATTCATCTGTCTTCTTTAGAGAAGGTTCTATTCATGGCTCTTGCCCATTGATATATGGGATTGTTGGCTTTTTTCATGTTGATTGAGTTCTCTATAGATTCTTTTATCTGATTCAAAATATTCAAATATCCTTTCCCATTGTGTAGGTTGTCTATTTGCTTTGGTTGTTGTCTCCTTAGCTGTACAGAAGCTTTTCAGTTTCATTAACTACCATTTGTTTATTTTTGTTGTTGCAATTGCCACGGCACTCTTCTTCATGAAGTCTTTCCCCAGGCCAATATCTTCCAGTGATTTTCCTAAGCCTTCTTTGAGGATTTTTATTGTTTCATGCCTTAAATTTAAGTCTTTTATCCATCTTGAATCAATATTTGTGAGTGGAGAAATGTGTGGGTCCAGTTTCAGTCTTTTACATATGGATATTCAGTTCTCCCAGCACCACTTATTGAATAGGGAGTCTTTCCCCCAAGGTATGTTCTTGTTAGGTCTATCAAAGATTAGGTGGTTGTAAGATGTTAGTTTAATTTCCTAGTTTTCTATTCAATTTCAAACATCTGTGTCTCTATTTTTGTGCCAGTACCATACTGTCTTGACCACTATGGCTTTGTAGTACAGCCTAAAATCTGGTATAGTGATGCCCCCAGCTTTATTTTTATTACCAAGAACTTCCTTAGCTATATGGGTTTTTTTCTGGTTCCATACAAAATGCAGAATCATTTTTTTCAAATCTTGAAAGTATGGTGTTGGTATTTTAATAGGAATGGCATTGAATATGTAGATTGCTTTGGGAAGTATAGACATTTTAACAATGTTGATTCTTCCCAGCCATGAGCATGGTGTGTTCTTCCATTTGTTAATATCCTCTGCTATTTCCTTTCTTAGGATTTTATCGTTTTCTTTGTAAAGTTCCTTCACCTTCTTTGTTAGGTATATTCCTAGGTATTTTATTTTCTTTGAAACTATGGTGAAGGGAGTTGTGTCCTTAATTAGCCTCTCATCTTGACAGGCAACTGATTTGTGGACATTGATTTTATATCCTGAGACATTATTGTATTTTTTGATGACTTCTAGGAGTCTTGTGGTTGAATCTTTGGGGGTCTCTAAGTATAAGATCATGTCATCAGCAAAGAGAGAGACTCTGACCTCCTCTGGTCCCATTTGGATTCCCTTTATTTCCTTGTCTTGCCTAATTGTATTGGTTAGAACTTCCAGCACTGTGTTGAATAGTAAAGGTGACAGAGGACAGCCTTGTCTGGTTCCAGTTCTAAGAGGAACAGCTTTCAGTTTTACTCCATTCAGTAAATTATTAACTGTGGGTTTAGCATAGATAGCTTCAATCAGTTTTAGAAATGTGCCACCTATGCCTATACTCTTCAGTTTTCCAATTAGAAAAGGATGGTGAATTTTATCGAATGCTTTCCCTGCATCTATTGAGAGGATCATATGGTCTTTATTTTTGCTTCTATTAATATGGTGAATAACATTTATGGACTTGCGTATGTTAAACCAGCTTTGCATCCCTGGGATGAAACCTACTTGATCATGAGGTATGACTTTTTTGATGATATGCTGTAATCTATTGGCTAGGATTTTGTTTAGAATTTTTGTATCTATATTCATTAATTAAATAGGTCTGAAATTCTTCTTTTTAGTTGGGTCTTTTCCTGGTTTTGGTATCAGAGTGATGTCTGCTTTGTAGAATGTGTTGGGGAAGATTCCTTCCTCCTCAATTTTTGGGAATAATAACCTTCCTTGAAGGTTTGATAGAATTCTGGTGTGAAGACATCTGGACCAGAGCATTTTTTTGTTGGAAGCCTTTTTTTATTGTTTCTTTAATCTCAGTGCTTGAAATTGGTCTGTTCAGAAGCTCTATTTCATCTGGGCTAAGTCTAGGGAGAAGGTGCGATTCCAAATATTGATCCATTTCCTTGACATTGTCAAATTCTGGGCATAGAGTTTCTGGTAGTATTCAGAGATGATCTCTTGTATCTCTGTGGCATCAGTTATTTCCCCTTTATCATTTTTGATTGAGGTTACTAGAAATTTTACTTTTCTATTTCTAGTTAATCTGGCCAAAGGTTTATCTATTTTATTTATTTTTTCAAAAAACCAACTTCTTGTTTAATTAATTTTCTGAATGATTATTTTGTTTTCAATTTAATTGATCGCTGATTTAGTTTTGGAGATTTCTTTTCTTCGACTGGGTTTAGGTTTAAATTGTTCTTCTTTTTCCAATTCCATGAGATGGCTTTTGATTTTGTTGATGCGCTCTTTTTCTGTTTTTCGAATGTAGGCATCTAAAGCAATAAATTTTCCTCTCAAAACTGCTTTTGCAGTATCCTGCAGGTTTTGGCAGTTTGTGTCATCAATGTTGTTATGCTCAAGGAAGTTAATAATTTCCTGTTTTATTTCTCCCCGCACCCAGCTGTCATTCAACTACAGGTTCATCACAATGTATCTTGGAGAAGCTCAGTTAGAGTTGAGGCAACCTGGGGGTCTGATATCCCTCTGAAAGGAGTGTGTCAGAATCTTTGGTGATTTGTGGGAAATTTTCATTTATAATATTGTCTAGTATGGCTTCCATTCCCCTGGGGCTTTCTTCTTCCCTTTCTGGGAAACCTATAACTCATATGTTTGAACACTTCACAAAGTGCCATAATTCTGTCAGTGAACATTCTGCTTTCTCTCTCTTCTTTTCTGCCTCTTTAACTATCTGAGTTATCTCAAGAGCTTTGTCCTCTACCTCCAAAAGTCTTTCTTCTGTATGGTCTAATCTGTTGTTGATACTTTATTTTGCATCTTTAAGTTCCCTAATTGACTGCTTCAGTTCCTTCAGCTCTGCTATATTCTTTCTATATTCTTCATATCATTCATCTCTTATTTGATTCTGTTTTTGGATTTCCTTTTGATTATTTTCACTTTATCAGCAGTTTTCTTCATGGTTTCCATTATTTCCTTCATTGTTTTCATTATCTGTATTCTAAATTCCCTTTCTGTCATTTCTAACATTTTATTTCATAGGTGGAATCCTCTGCAGTAGCTACCTCACTGTCCCTTGTGTGTGTGTGTGGGGGGTGGGGGGTTGCTCTGGACTAGTTTTTCATGTTGCCAGGATTTTTCTGCTGATTCTTTCTCATGAGTGATTTCTTTTATCTGTTTCCTTGCTCTAATTTTTCTTTCACTGCCTCTTGCTCTTTAAGTTGCCATGCCTCTGGACCAGGGTTTCTATTAGTCCTTTTGGTACAGGACCAGAAGCATGAGAAGGTTGGAGAGCAAAAAGTGAAAAAAGAAGAAAAAAAAAAAAAAGGAAAAAAGAGAAAGGAGAGAAAGGAGAGGGGATGGGTAAAAGGGAATATTGACAAAAAGAAGAGGGGCACAGAAAGAGGGAGACAGAGCAATATAGGTGTACAGCAGGGTACTTTGACCCAACCTTAAAAACCCCCAACCTCTGGGAGTGCCAGGTTGGGTGGCTGGTTCCCTTGAAGTCAGCGGCTCTTTGCTTCCCTGTTCAGACACAGTACCCCACCTCCACCAACAGAGAGGTAAGATGAAAATGCTATAAATCAAACCAAAACAAGCAAACAGAAAACTTTATAGGATAAAATTAGGGGAAAAAACAAATAATCGAGGTAGAAAGGTAGAAACACTAGCAAAAATGAAGTTCTAATTATTGAAAAAGGCAACAATGGGAAATTATATTTAAACTAGAATAATGGAGAAAGAAAAGAAAGAAAGAAAAAAGAACAGACAAATCTATAGGGAAAAGATTGAAATTAAAAAAACAAAACATCAACAACAGCAACAATAACAACAACAAAACCCCCCAAAACAAAAGCAAAAACAAAGCAGTATATATATCTTGCTGAATATTGTCTGGGCAACAGGTGATCTTTTGGAGTATGAATTGTTAATCACAATGCTGATACGACTGGCAGCCTCTACTTATCTCTCAAACCCTGCAAGGAGGAGAGCCTAAATCTCTTCTCAGCCCTCTTAAAAGGCATTTTAAACTGCTAGAGTGGGCAAAGCAGAAGCTTTCCCAGGAAAGTGCTTGTCGCTGGGATCACTGCTGAAATGGCTATCCATTTACCCAGTGTGCCAAAACCTGTCTCACTCTTCCCCCGAGGGCTAAGAGTGTAACGTGGCTAAGTCTCTGCCTTTAGGCTGTTCAGTCACTAGATTACTAGCTTTTGCCTGATCCTTGCTCTGTAAGCCTGAGGGCAGAGCTTGCCTGGGAAGTTCTCTCACAATGGCTCCACGGCCCACAGCCGAACACTATTAGCTCTGTCTGGCTCAGTGGCTCAGTCTGGAGCCCTAGACAATGCCCAAAGTTCTCCACACTCCTGCCCAAGCTCTCCCAAAGCTGTTTGTCTGAGTTCCAAGTCCAAAAACACTAGAACAGCTCATAGGTAAGGCCTTTCCAGTTTTCAATCTCGCTGCTGTACTTACAGCAGCTGGCGGGATTAGACCAAACAGAACACACACACTCACTTGCGAGTTTTCCACTGCTTTTGTCCTCCTTTTGGGGTTAATAAGTCTCTCACTGACTTCCTGTGTCCTCAAAGGGATGATTGTAGGCAGAGCCCACCAGCCAGAGATGCCCAGAGTCTTGTCTCCCCAGACTCGCTGTGCCCAGTTGCAAGGAAGCTGTTACTCGGCCACCTTTTTGCTCCTCCCTCCCATTTGAATTAACTTTTATGGGGCACAATTTTTTCCCAAAGAGGTATCTGTGGTGTATTTTAGGTAGCGTACTTTAGCTTTGATTCTGTGTACATGAACTAGTGTAGTCTCCTTATGTTTCTCTAGCTATAAACAACGTCATTGGAGTCTGTTTTTCTCAGTAGGTTAGGGAACTGCTGCCAACAGAAGCTGCTGTGAGATTTTCTAAGGACTAAGACACCAGGTAGGCTAGTTCTCAAGCCCTGTGTGGCAGTGGTGGTTTAAGAATGACAGTTCTTGGAAACCTGTGCAGTGTGTGCAGGGACTGGTGTTAATGGATTAAATTTCAGGGGCCCCAGGTAGCTTGTAGGTACTAGCAGCAGTGAACTCTGCTGGCAGTTGGGTCCTTGGGCCCCTGGGCAGGTGTGTTGTATGAACAATGGCAATGGTAGTGATAGAACAACTCTCAGGCTCACAGATAGCACACAGATGTTGGCAGTTGCTGTAGTGGGCTGGGGGAGTAGTCTCTAATCACTAGGTCATACTTATGGGGCAGTGTTGGCAGTGGTGGTGGTGGCAGCATGGGTGGACCTGTCCTCAGTTTCCTGGGAGGAGTGCACTAATGCTAGTGAAGATGAATGGGTTGGAATGATCCCCAGAACTCCAGAGGGCATTCTTTGATACCAACTGCAGTCTTCTAGGCCTGTCATTAGGCCCCCTGGTGGTACACACACTGCCAGAGCAGCCAGTAGGGCAGAGATGTCTCTAGGTCCTTGGGGGGGGTGTTCAGGCCCTGGAGGGCTGAGTGTGCAATGCACTTGGGAAAGCTGATATTTAAAGAGAAGCATCTGCTCTTTAAAAGGTGATCTGAGATATGAAGAAGGAGAGGAAAGTGTCTGACCTCAATGAAAAATACACATATACATAATGTGAACAGTTACATTGCCTATAATTGAAAAAGACAGAATATCTTATGTCTCCAGAAACTGGTTATTTTTGAATTGGTCATTTCAACCATATATCAGATTGCTTATGTATAAGCCTTCAGTAAAGGAAAAGACAATGAAATTTCCTGGAGATATATCACACCATTTTCTGTAGCTATAACTTGTTCAAGTCCTTGATAACTCTGTGTGACTGTGTTTGGTCATCCTTGATTATTCCTATATCTACAGACCAATTGTCCACAGTTTCTAGCATGAGGTACCAACAAAAATGCAGTTGAACTCTCTGCTTTGGCTGAAGTTCCTTACACCTCCTTGGCACTTTTTCTTTCTTTGTTTCCTCTATTAGGAAGTGATTTATTGATCTTAGTTAATTCAAATACAATATGTAGTCCTCCTATCTTGCCAACCAAATCTATGAATGCCATTTTCTTCATGGAAGAATGGGAAGGGATAGAAAGAGAGTGGGAGAAGGACAAGGATAGAGAGAAGGAGAAAGAAAAGAAAGAGAGAGGAAAGAGAAAAAGAGAGAGAGAGAGAAAAGGGAAGATTCCTGTCCATACTCCCATATTCTCATGTCAGAACACTTCAGGGAGATTTTGTAAGCTTTAATGCGTACCTTCCTCTTACTGTAACTCACCCCCCCTTTTTTTCATTACAAATAAAAACCTTGTGTGTCTTTGAAGTTTTAACTACATCAAAGACTTGCTCCTATTAATTTTAAATTACTTCTCCTAAAAGCCTCTCTCCCGTTAGTAATTCATGAAAAGGATGCTCTGTTTAGCTGTCCCTTGGGTTCTCAAAGCAGAAGAACCTCTTAACTGATCTTTCTGCATTTTTTGCATTAAGTAATACTGAGTAGAAAAAATGTCCTTTACCTTGTAAAATGGCCACATCTATTAGAAAACCCTTGAGGCTTATAGAACTAAAGAAACACATCCAGCTCCACTCTTGGGTTCTGGATTTGGGAGAAAACTGGAGACTGTGGAACTAAATTTACACTAGAAACCAATGTATACTAATTTTTGATTGGTTTGTCTGGCAGTAAGAGTAACAGCAAAATATTCTTGAACATAAACTAGCATTTTTTTCTTCCAAAGAAATATCCGTGGTCTTTTAAAAACGTAATGTTGTAATGCAGGATATTTTATTGTTAGACTCACAATAAGGGTGGTGAAAAAATCTTAATTTAATTCCCTCTCTCTAAGTGTACCCTAAATTTATTAAACAGATCAACTTGTTCCAAGTTTTTAAATTTTTCTCATATAAAAGGTCTGCACTATTTTATATGATAATTTAATTATCCTTTACATTAATATTTTTTTATGTAGCTTAATTATATTTCTCCCATCCACATGTCTTATTTTCCTTACAGAGATCAAAGATACAGATGGCTGGCAGCCTGAAAATAACCCATCATATAGTTGAAGACCATTGTTAAGGAACTTCTTAAACATGTCTTCTGAATAATATACATTACATTTGCTTTTAGCCTTGAGGAATTCATGCAAAAAAATAAATTCAAAGAAGTGAAGCTAAAGTATTTAGATTGGTGGGAGTCTATCAAAATGATTATTTGGAAAAAGGTCTTTCTCCCTTCCCTTCCCTTCCCTTCCCTTCCCTTCCCTTCCCTTCCCTTCCCTTCCCTTCCCTTCTTTCTTTCCTTCTTTCTTTCTTTCTTTCTTTGACAGAGTCTTGCTTTCTGCTATAGGTAGAATGCAGTGAAATCATAACTCACAGCAACCTCAAATTTCTAGGCTCAAGTGATTGTCTTGACTCAGCCTCCCAAGCAGCTGGGACTATAGGCACTCACTTTTTATTATTATTATTATTATTTTTAAGAGAAAGTGTCTTGCTTTTACTCAGGCTGGTCTTGAACTTCTGAGCTCAAGCAATCCACTGGCCTTGGCCTCCCTGAGTGCTAGGATTACAGGCATGAGGCCCTGGATCCATCCATCAATTCATACATTAGGAAAAACAAATTAAATTGTGGCTTTTGGGGGGAGAAGGGTCTCACTTTTTATTAATTAAATTATTAATGTTAAAAACCTTCCATTGTAGAAGAGCCCCTCACCCAGGGGACATGCTGAACACCCTGGCATTGTGCACATTAGGTGAGATGCCACCAAATGCCCTCTCCCCTCTCCTTCCTCACTCCTCCTCCTTCTGACCCCTCCCCTTGCTAGACTATATTTGTGTTTTATCATTTGTATGAGAGTGTAATTGTCTATATATTTGTTTCATATTAGTGTACTCTCATGTTAATTTGAAATGAAAAAGGAATGCATTTAAAAATAAAATAAAAATTGACTTTGATACATAAAAAATAAAATAAAATTCTTCTAATTTCAAAAAAGAAAAAAGAGAGAAAAGGAGAAGACACAGGAACAGACAAGGGAGAAGGCCATGTGAAGTTGAAGGCTGAGCCTGGACTCATTCACCTCTGAGCCAAGGGACATGAAGAATTGCCGGTATCCCCAGGCATGGAATAGACTCTCTCAGAACCTCCAGAGAGAGCAAACTCTGCCAGTACATTCATTTTGGTCTCCTGGCCTCCAGAACTATAAGGGAATAAATCTCTGTTATTTTAAAACCAACCAAACAAACAAAAAACCAAAACAAAAGAAACCCAAAAATTCCTTAAATTGGGTGCCCAACAAATTGATTAAATTAAATTGCTTTAATTTCTTTACATCTATAATTTTCAAAAATATATTACTCTACTTGCTTATTTTGTAAAATAAAAAATTAAGATTAAGCGGGGTGATGCCATCTATAAGGAAATTATATTCCCCGAAGTCTCCTCCTCCAGGATGCTTGGCAATGTTCTGTGAATAGCAAGTCTAACAGATGAATGTATTTCTTAATCAATAGTCATGGCCTCAGAAGATAACAATTTATTTTTCATTTTATGTTGTTAGAGCATCCTTTGTATACCAAGCATGAAATAATCACTTAATCTTTTTAAACAAGGGTTATAAAAGAAAATTATAGCTAGTGCAGTGTGGCTGGTGGCTTTATTGCCAATAACTGCCAAAAGAATACTTATTCAGGTAAATGATTAGACACACAATATGTCACTCATGAGTTCCTTCTCTAATATTTAAATATCCATGGCTCCATGCAACATAAAGCAGCACAAGGCATGTCAGGTCTTTTTTATGTCAAATCTGAAAATAAAGCTGTTCTCATATTATCTAAGGATGGTGATAAATTCTAATGACACCCAGGTGATCACACTGCAAGTACCAGGAAGCGTACCATTTTAGAACTAGAAAATACCTTGGAGATCATTTTGCTCAAATGATTCATTAAGAGACAACAAAATTAAGGGCCAAAACAATCGGTGACTTGCCCAAGGACGCTAAATGTGAGTATGAATAGACCAAGAACAGTGTCTGGGTAAGGTTGGAAAGTACATGTCAGCCTCTGAGTGGGCAAAAACAAGGATAGGTGGTAGCAAGAATAAGTGAGCTCCAGTGAATTCTGACTCCAGGATCAGCAAGAGGAACAGAAGGGAAATAGTGAATCTACCTTAAGAAACATTGCTAGCAGGGTCGTATGGTGTTTCCCCATTAGCATTGTGCAGAAATATGGATTCGTTTTCAAGGGCCACGTCTTAGTTCCATGGGGATGATTCTGCTAGCTCTACACAAAACATAGTAGAGCCTAGAGCTGTGCCAGCAGTCCTAATGTGGGTTAGCATTGTGATCTTTATTTTTCCAGCCAGCTTAATAATGTCCTTCATCCTATAGAAAAGCCTTATTTTGCTATAAGCTCTTATTTTGCCACTCTGTTTTACACAAAGCCATGGAAATGGTTGATTAAGAGCAAAATAACTTTAGACACAACTGTATTTAGTGAAAACTCCCACTAAAGATGAGTGCATGTGTAAAGGAAGAGTGGCTTAGCATACTGGTTAAGACCTTAGGATCTTAGAACAGAGTGTCAGGGTTTAAGTCTCAGTTCTACTCCTAGCAATTTGACTCTGGGCAAAATGTTTAGCCTTCTTTTGCATCTTTAAAATCATCTTTAAAAGTGGAATAAGTAATAATAGGGCTGTGATGCATACTAAATTAGATAAAACAGAAGTTGTCATGCACAGAGAAAACTGGAAATCATAGTTAACTTTACCTTTATGTACAAAATATTCATTTAAAAATTTTACAAGGAGGTGGCCGACACATAGAGAATATTTTGTAAAATTGTGTACATTAGGTACATTTAGCTACAGTTTTCCATTCTCCCTATGTATGGCTACCTCTGGGATTCCCTGTACATATGGAATCCCTGCACTTTAAAAAGATAAAAGAAAAAAAGAGAAAATTCTTTATTTTTTTCTAAGAAACTTTATTTGGCATTATAATTACATACACACAAAGTGTGAAGAGACAGTTCAGTCTCTATTCATACTTTTATATGAGCGGACTTGGGGAAAACTAGATTTGGCTTATACTAAGAAGCAAATGAATCCAAATCTAAGTTTTTTAAGTTGTTAAAATAATCCAAAATTGAGACCTCTTTTATACAAATATAAACAGAGCTAGTTTTTTTTTTAAGAATTTTCAAACCCTGAAAATAAGAAAATGTGAAAATTAGCATCTATTACACATCTGCTATAGGCTACAAACTATTTTAAGTACCTCAAAATTAGACCCAATAAACAAACTGAGTGCATTTTATGAACTTAACTATAAGTGAAGAAAATGAAGCTATTACAAATTATATACAACACTGTTTTAGTTAGATAAAGTTAAATAGTAGGCAAATTAATGTTTGTTTGGAAGTATGTACAAAATCGGTTAAAATATATATTTTTTAAAAATCTGTAAAATGCATTATTACAAAATGCAATATAGTGGTTATTTAAGGGGATGAGGAATAGGATGTCTCATGAGGAAGGGAAAATTTGCGTAGAAGTTTAAGATTGTTGGCAAGGCTAAATTTTTCATCTCTAGTGGTTGAATGTGTACTTGGTTTATACCTATGTACTGCAAATCTATATTTACCCTCTTATAGTGCTGAATTACATTTTAGAATAAAATAGTGACAACAAAATTTACAAGACAAACACTGGCAAAATTGCCACCATATCCAGAAATTTTATACTGCCTTTCTAGAAATGCTAATTGTTGTGGGGTATAAGGCCTGATTTAACCTGCATTACAAATCTCCATCTCAGCTAACAATGGCTGACTCCACGGGCAATTTGTTGACAGGTCACATATAGCAAATTATTCCCGAGAGCTATATCTGACAACAAATTTATCGAAGATGGCAGTGTTTCGATACCAAATGAGAAATGAAACTTGTCAGAATTATGGCATCTATAAAGAAGAATGATACATGAAGCTTTTCATCTCCCTTATCATAGAGTACCAAAATAAATTTTTGCCTTTTAAACAGCAATTGACTTGGAAGCAATGTTTCAACTTGTGGGCTTATTACATTAACAAAAGCCAAGATAGTAATAGGGTAAAACATACTTAGTGATGAGTCAAAAAGTGGAACTATTAATAGTTTAGCAAATCCACCTCATCTCAGTGGTAAATTATTAACCTATAATGAAGACTGAAACCAATCATACTCAGCCTAAGGTAAAGCTGGTGGTCAATTCTTCAAAATATCAACTACTTGCTTAAAACATTTTTGGATTACATGAACTGTTGATTTTTATGGAGAGTCAGAGACACTTATTAGCCATCTAACGAGGAATATATTGCATATATCAATTCTTGAGATTCCCAGTAATTGTGAAGAAAGTTTCTAATAAGTGCCAGTTTGTATTTTCCACAAATGGCTGTGACATCATCTCCACTCATACATGCTCTTCTAGAACTTTGCCATCCATTACCCACTAGTCTGACTCTCCACACAAAACTGAGTTTCATAACTCAGTTGTAATTAATAAAATGCAGTACTTACGAAGCTGTGTGATTTTTGAGATACTTAAAAGATGCTACTGCTTCGTTTCGCTTGCTGAAATACTTATTCTTGAAATCTTCAGAAGTCATATAAACCATTCTGTTGCTCTGAGAGTTACATATTATGAGAAGCACAAACTATCTCACATACAAAAAGCCTATGGTGAGGGAGTGAGGCTATATGAAAAGAATGAGATGTCAGGTGTCGTGAGTGCCACAAGGCCAGGTCCATGCACGTTTGTGTGTTACACAAGGTCTTACTTTTATTGATGCTCTTTTAACGTAAAAGCCATAAGTTACATGGAGTTCCCAAGGAGCCTATTTTTGTTACTTTACCTGTTCACCTAGTAGTCAAGGTGTAAGCACAAAGGCTCAAGCTAAACCACAAGTCGGTCAACATTGCACACCATATACAGTATACTTAATCAATATATAAATGTTATAGATTAAAAGTGTGAAACAAAGTAACATTTAACATCAAGAGAAAAGGTGTTAACAAACCAGTCCAAGGAGAGTAGCATGGACAAGAACCTTATCCTAGGCTGACAAGGACAGGGTTAGTGGTCTGCAAGGCACGGTCCTTGATTTGGGAAGAGTCTTTGGCAGTTGATGTCAAGTGCTTATCATGAGTGTCAGTGATCTCTGTGAGGATGATCATGGATAGCTAGTATAGTCTTGCTCTTTGTATAGCCCTTGAGTCTCTAGTAAGGACTGATAGTAAAGGGTTGTCTGATTAAGTGTAATCTTCACTGACTAGCTGTACATCTGCTCTCTGCTGACATCATTCTCTTTGAAATATAAAGTAGAGTCTTTTCTTCTAAGTTGAAGTCACTTAGGTCAAAGGTGCTTGTACACTGGGCAACTACTAAGCTACTCTGGATTCCCAATTTAGGATGTTGCAACCAAAGCTATCATCTGAGTGTGACCATAATACAAAGCCAAAATCTTTTTCAGATTTCTTACCTACTAATTCATAAAAGATAATAAGTATTTGTGTTCTTAAGTCACTAAAGTTTAGATTAATCTGTTACATGGCAATAGTTAACTGACCAACCGGGTTATTCTCTTGATTTTTAGGGTGATTTGTTCTTACTGAATGATTACATACAATATTGGGGAAACTTCATATAAATTCCCAAGTGATGTTTATAACTGATTAGCTCAAGCTGTTTGAACTTGATTGACCCTTGGACAAGTTTAGTATTAAACTGCCTGAGGTGGCCTCCTAGAAACATTCTGATAAACCTATGTCTGCAATATATGATTTGAAGTGAAATCACAAAAATGTCAGAGTAAGCACCTCTGAAAATCCTCTCCTCCATAAAAACAATGAGAACATTAGAAAAAAACAGAATTAAAAAATTTCAAACTATGGAAATTAGCCAATGCTTTCAGAAAATTTCTGGAATATTTATTCAAGAAAAAATTGCTGAACATTGGTAAAAGTAACTGAGTTTTATAGTACTAAAGCATTATTCTCATCCACAATACCATAAAACTCAGCAGTCTGTATTCATCCTGGCAGTCACTGGTGGGAACAGAATAGATTTTTAGTTTCTTCAAAATCCCATTGCTAGAAGATTATCATTATTTGACCTATCTGGGGACTCACTGGCATACACACTACTTGCAAGGATATCTTTGTTTGACCTGACTTGGAGACTGCCTAATATGAATAACCTTCTTCCCTGGGGGTATATTTTGAAACAAAAAGAGGAAATTCCATAACATCATAACTACTGAGGCAGTGGATAATGCTTGGAGCAAACAATGGACAAACCAAAAATATTAAAAGAAAAAGTTGAGAAATCATATGCCTGTAGAGACTTTGGAAAGCTCTGATATATTCCTGGGAATCTTGATGGACATATGTAAATCCATACATATGTCTGCCCAAGACTGTCTGAATGCTCAAAAAAGACCCAAGAAACTAAGTTTAACCTCTGGCTAAATTTGGGGGCTCTGTGTAAACAGGAAGTGATGGCTAAGGCAGAGTTGTAAACTATCTGAATGAATGTTGAAAATGTACCCCAATATATACAGAGAGGCCCTCAACAGAGATTTAGGGATGTTGGTATAGGATATTACAGGAAATCTCTGTCTAATTATTACCATTAACATAACTGAATAGAGACTTAAGTGGACACAGATAACAAAGAATATAGACTGGAAGAGTTTTAAAGTTTTATTCCTGTATGTCCTATAGATATCAAATAATCATTTCTATCTATAGGCTCTTTTATCTTCATTATTTTCTGTTGTAAATGATACCTTTCCCTATTATTTTCTACTTTTTTTTTTTTTTTTACTAAAAAACTCTATGCGTTAATTTTTGTTAATTATTTCAAACATTTTAGTGGTTCTTATTTTTTAAAATGGTGTCTTACTCTATGTTTCCTAGGCACATAGTCTTTTTTTTTTTTTTTTTTTGAGACAGAGCCTCAAGCTGTCACCCTGGGTAGAGTGCTGTGGCATCAACACAGCAACCTCCAACTCCTGGGCTCAAGTGAATCTCCTGCCTCCACCTCCCAAGTAGCTGGGACTACAGGCACCCTCCACAACACCCAGCCATTCTTTGGTTGCAGTTGTCATTGTTGTTTGGCCAGCCTGGGCTGGATTCGAACCTGACAGCTCAGGTGTATGTGGCTGGTGCCCTAGCCGCTTGAACCATAGGCGCCAAGCCACATAATCTTCTAATACCAGTTTTAATTCTCTTTTCTAAAGAAGTACATCTACTATTTTATCTTTAATTTATGAGCAGTGATAGTTTGGCTAAAGAATAGTAAGTAAAAATAGTAATAGTGGTACCTTTGTCTTGTGATTTCATGAGAATTGTGGTGGTTTATTTTATGTGTCAACTTGACTGAACTAAGAGATGCCCAGATATCTGGTAGAACATTATTTCTGCATGTGTTTTTGAGGTTGTTTCCAGAATGTATTAACATTTTATTCAGTAAATTGAGTAGAGATCATTCTCATTAGTGTGGAAGGGCATTATCCAATCTGTTGACAATCTAAATAAAACAAAAAAAGGGAGGGCAAATTTGTTCTTTGTACTTGAGCTGGGCATCCATATTCTAGTGCTTTAGAATATTGGCACACCTGGTTCTCAGATGTTTGGACTGAGAGTAGGACTTACATCAGCAGCCTCCCAATTCTTTGTCCTTTGGATTAGAGGTGGGATTTAGATCATTGATTCCCTAGGTTCATAGACCTTCAGGTTTGAACTAGAATCACACCACTGGATTTCCTGAGCCTCTAGCTTATAGATAGCAGATCAGGAGACAAATTTTTTAGACTCCACAATCATGCAAGCCAATTTCTTATAATATCTATCTATGTCTCTATGTATGTATGTATGTATGTATGTATGTATGTATGTATGTATGTATCTATGGTAGGAGCCAGAGAAAATCTCTGCTCACTGAAGGTTCACTGAAAATGGACTGTTAATAGACAGACTAGTAGGATATAATGCATACAGACATATTTAATGTGAATAGAACAGTAAAATTGCAGGGGAATGATTACCCAATAATCTAGTGAGGTCCAGAGGCTTAGATGCCCTTATTTATTGAGGAAGGGCAGGTGAGGTTTGTACAGGTAAACACTTTGGGGGAGAAAAGAATAAGCCCAAATAATAATAATGGCCTGGGGTAAGTTTCCTCTGAACTCTAGAGAAGGTGTCAGGAAAGTGGGAGACAGAATTTCAGCACAAACAGAGATTGTCTTACGGAGATAAAGTCCACAGGTAATGTCTGCAGCTGCTCTCAGAAGAATGGATGAAAACTCTATCTGGTCATGGTAAGGACTCCCAATCTCTTCTCTTCTCTAGTATTTATAATCTTCCTTAATTATTTGATGAGCTTCCTAGGAAGGTGGACTCTTAAAGATCATTACATTTTTAAGTAAATAAACTTTATTGGTGAGATAAGGAAATCCCAGAGTCCTTTCTGGGGGAAAGAGAAAGGATCAGAGATATTGGAGTGTTATATTTATATCCCTTTTTACAAGGCTGGGAAGGCTATGGAGAGAATGTGAGGCTGCTTCTTTAGTTCAGCATTTTGAAGTATCATTTTCTGAACCCCAACACTATCCTGTTGGTTCTGTTTCTCCAGAGAACTTTCATTATTTCAGAGTTGCTAGTATTTCAACATTTTGCAAGATGCTAAGTTTGTACATGTATGTCCTATTAGGGAATTGTCATATATTTTATGTTTTTTTCTTACTTTTTTTATGAACCAGATATAGATGCAAAACTTTAGCAATTATTTTTAGCATAAATTGATAATATTCTAATGTATATTTATTTATATTTATAGTTTTTTAAAGTTTCAAGCATCTGCATCTTCTATTTTATATTGTACTATTTGTGCTCAATGAATATGGGCTACCGTATATCTACTTTAAAAATAATTTGGCACCTGTTGTCCCAGCTACTCAGGCTACTGAAGAGGCTGAGGCAAGAGGATCACTTGAGCCCAAGAGTTTCAGGTTCCTGTGAGCTATGATGCCACAGCACTCTACCGAGGGTGACATAATGAGATTCTGTCTCCCCTCCCCCCAAAAAACTACATATATATATATATACATACATACATATATATATATATATATATACACACACACACACATGCATATATATATATATATGTAATAGATAAGAGTATCCCATATATTAGGCCACAATGAAAGTCCATATATATATGAGAGTATCCCATATATTAGGCCACAATGAAAGTATATATATATATATATACACACACAAACACACACATACATATATACATGGACTTTCATATACATGGACTTTCATTGTGGCCTAATATATGAGATACTCTTATCTATAATCTACAGGGTTTTTTAAATGTGTACCCTGCATTTTTGGAGTGTACCATTTGACAAACATCTAATGTATCAATTTTATCCATATTCAAACTATATCTATGATTTTCTGGTTTTATCTGCTTATTTTCCCATTAACAGATAGATCAAGTATCCTTCTATACTTTTTTTTTTTTTTTTTTTGCAGTTATTGGCCGGGGCTGAGTTTGAACCTGCCACCTCTGGGATATGGGGCTGGCACCCTACTCCTTTGAGGCGCAGGTACTGCCCTCCTTCTGTAATTTTTGACTCTACTTATTTGTCCCTTCACTCCTAGAAGATTTTGCTTTATGTATGTGGGTACTTGTTAAAAAGGTACTTTTTAAACTACCTATAAAAAATTATACAGACTATTTTCTCACTAGGTTTGGCTTTCAGCCTTTATGTTATAATATGCTCCTCTGGTCTTATTTAACAAATTTGGCTTAAATTACACTCATTCAATACTAATGTCAGGATCCCAGTTTTGTTTTTGGTTTTGTTCGTTTTTGCATTGGCCTCTTCTTTTGTGTTTTACTTTCCACATTTGCACTTATTTTTTTTTTATGAGTATCATTTTCAGGATACAGTCGGATGTTATAATTAACTTAATCTGAGTTACCTGTATCAGTGGTGAATTTATGGATGTACTAGATATATTTCTTTTACTTTTGTTTTTTTATTTAAGGAAGATTCTTTTAAAAAAATTTTTTTATTAAGTCTTTTGTACATAGATCATAAATACATTTATGTCCATTTCAGTGTGTTGATTATTTGTACAAATTGGAGTGCATACATCATATAATCAGCATAGCTTTCATCTCATTTACCCAATTATAGCATTAGTACATTTGTGTTCTACACATGATAGAACCACCTTATACTTGCAATGTGCTCCATAGTTGTGATCCCCCTACTATCCTCTACTATCCCTCCCACCCCGTCCCCATCCCTCACCCTCCCCTTCTCCCCTTCATCATAGCCTAAAGTTGTGTTTCATTTTTCATATGCAAGTATGAGTTATTATAAATTGGTTTCACAGTAGTACTGAGTACATTGGATACTTTTTTTTCCAATCCTGAGATACTTTGCTAAGAAGAATATTTTCCAGCACCCATCCATGTAAACATAAAGGAGGTAAAGTCTCCATTTTTTTTTCTTTTTTTTTTTTATTATAGATAAAAATATGCACCATAGATGTGGCCCGACCCATTACCCTCCCTCCACCCAAACCTCCCCCCTCTCTTCCCCTTCCTTGGTCCTTTCCCCATAGGCTTGTGGGATAGTTGGGTTATAGCCTTCCTGTGAAAGCTATAGTTTAGCTTCATAGTAGGGCTGAGTACATTGGATACTTTTTCACCATTCCTGGGATATTTTGCTAAGGAGAATATGTTCCAGCTCCATCCATGTAAACATGAAAGAGGTAAAGTCTCCATCTTTCTTTAAGGCTGCATA